>CM052139.1:15579331-15602581 GCA_028454255.1 Halictus ligatus | reverse complement strand
TCCCGTCGGGGGCCGATTTCACTACCAAACCCGGCTATAGCCTTTGTCCAGTAATAACGAACATAATTGAAGTGGCCACGTTAGACGGTTCACCCCGTATAAGAGAGTCATCAATATGAATACCAAAGGAGTTCGAAACCGAGACCGCCGGCTGCGAATGGAAGGCAGGGCTACTCGAAAGGTCGTAAATGCTAATCGGAGTATCCTGGGTTTTCATAGTGGGCGTGAGTGAGAGGGAAACAAGAAGTTAGGGCCCCGGGGGGGGGGGCACGATAAATAAAGAGTGAACAACAGTGTACGTCGTTACCGAATGCAATTAGGTCGAATTACGTCGAAACGGCCGGGAACGGGGCGAAAGTGAAATTTGATTAAGAGAAGTGAAGTGGATCGTGGCGGAGGGGAAAAGAAAGAGAGCGAGACAGAGAGAAAGAGAAAGAAAGAGAGGAGAAGAGAAACGATTCGGGGCGATCGTACGGGCACGAAACGAGAGTGAAATCCTATCGATTGAATGAGCGCGAAACCTGATTAGAGAGGAATTAGACACGCGGGCACGCGACGCTATGGAGGAAGAAGCGGGCCAGTACAAATGGCGCACAGACTTCCGCGAGCAAATCGGCGCACAATGGGAATTAAACGAATTCAGTGGCCAGAAGTTTGTTCTTCGAGGTTTTCAAGAGGATCATATTATTTAGTTTGTCGAAAGAAAAATGTTCAATGTTAACGAATGCAAAGATTTCAGAGTCGGTACAACACACAGTGTGTTGAGGATGCATAAAAATCAAAAATTCAACTTTCATATTGCTATTTAAAACCTTCATGAAAGTTTTTCTAGGTATCTATTACAAAGGTAATTATTAGACAGCGGATTTTTATGCATTTAAGAAGAAATTGGCTGGCTGAACTATGTAACAATAAAAAAATTTTTAAATCTAAGAGTATTGTTAGATTTTCAATGCAAACAGAGTTTTTATTTAACTGCTGCAGCCGGCAATCGTTGCAAAAGATTTGTATTTTGCATAAAACATTCTAGATATTAAAACCAATAGACAAGTATGCCCGGAGTTTGCTTCGCCTGCAAAATTTCTATTAAAATTCATTTACCAATTGTGTTAGGATATTCGTTTTATAGGAGTGAAAAACTTTTCATGTTATTTCCAGTTTCTTGAGATCAAATTAATCACGTAAATTTACACACTACCGAAGGACACGCACTGCGCAGCGTATTGATGTCGAGTGCTAGGGGTCAACGTGTTACAAGTTCTACATTTTTGGTCAGTGAAACACTGATTGTTCCCAGTGGGCGACGTGGGTCGCCGATGAAAGCGGAATTAAGAAGCGTCGGCGAATAAAACCGAATGGGATGATCGAGGGAGTGGGTGGAAAGAGCGCAGGACGGGCAGCTGTGTCCGTCGACTCCGGCCGCCATTACGAAACCCTCCTCTCCCCGGTATCACTGACCTCGTTGCTTTCAGTCGCCGAAGAGAAACATACCACGGAACAGATTCACGGGCGTCTAGAAAGGCCCCGTTTGTTTACGAATCGCGGATAGAACGATCCGAACCCGAGGGGGCGACGGCCGGGCACAACCGTCGGTGATCCTCGGCTTCCGGTCGGTGAATCGAAACACGGCGCGGACAAATCGTTCCGAATTTAAACAAAACGTTCGCGGAACTGTGAATGCGAAAATTGAGCCGGTAATTGCGCTTCAACCGATCCACGTTAGAAATAACAAATGAAGGAAACGCCGACTATTTTGACAACTGTATTTTTGAACCGATTTCGTAGTTTTCCACTGTTTGCTTTGCGAAACAAATGATTCTGTACAAAACTCGAGAAACTCCGTTCCGAAAATTGACAATATTTGTTAGTAGTAGACTACGGATTTTTATACAAAATTGTTATTCAAAGTGCTATCTTCATCTCCACTAATGCGGTTTCATTTATTATACCGATCTTGTTACTATTATACATTTATCATTTATTATACGATCTTGAACGCATGGCGTCCATAGTCTAATTATTAGGTGGTTGTTACGAGGTTGTTACAAGTTGTGAATAATGAATATGAATCTTTCATTGTCATAGATTCTTTCGTAAAAACAACCGAAAAGGGAACATCGTTTTGTTGACTACAGGATTCTTCGTGGTAAAATGAATTTTTGATTCTTCGTGGTATTTTATACATTTGAAGAGATCATCCATACATAATCGATCCACGATCTAATAAATTATGTAATTGTGAGCAAATGTCAGGCACCATTATAATAAAGTCATAATTATACGATAAGAAGTTATATGTTTCGTAAGAAATATCTTGTACTTGAAATGAGTGGAATGTTTATGCCATGAAGCATGAGTATCATTTATTCGAGAATATTTATTTAGATAACGATTTTTCGTATCTCGGGCACGTGCATTGCAACACGCTCATGTTTTTGTTGTAGTTTCGATCAAATAAGATATTTATTACATAACGTATGTTCGTCTGTGACTCTTGTTTTTATAAACTATCTTCATAAAATGTTAATTTACTACATAAACATCAATGAACCATTGATTGAACAATAGAAACATAACTAGAAGTTTTCACTACATCGATTATAGAATGTAAGTAATTAATAAACAACAGGTTTTATGCATTCATGACAAAAATGAGTGTACGTAAAAACAATAAAAAGATTAGAATAATTTAGGTGTGTTAATGTAATATTCTCATCGTTTTAAAATTATTAAAACAAGAAAGGAATTCCTAAATGGCTAGACAATTTTTAATTTGCATGAAAATCCGCGGTCCAGTAATAAGGAGGCAAGACATTTTTGTACAAAAACACCTATCAAGTCTAGCTATGTGAAACACAGATATCTCACCACGACAAAATCAACTTTCCCAGAAGACCATCCTTTTCACTCCCGCCAAACAAACATAACAACAAAAGCCACTTTCTAGTGCAACCAGTGGTGTTAAGAAGTAATTAGGAGCACACAGCAATTATACAACCACGTGTAAACAAGAAATCTCGCTTTCGTAAAATAATCGTTGACCAATTATGTCCAGAACAACTGTAAACTCTCAGTAAAAGATGCACAACTAGTTCAGGGAGAACATCGCGAAACTCGAAGACAATTCGTCGTATGCAGAGGTATGTCGCGCACAGATGTCCCTCATAATACGGTAATTACGTAAGAGATTATGGCATTCGAGCTGCTTTGCGTGTAATAAATCAGCCGGCATAGTCTGACTTAAACAAATATTTTTCATTCTTCAAGTCTGGTGTGCGCGCGCGACCAATAAACCGGAGGCGCAAGGAATCGAAAATTCGTTCCCGCGTTTTGCAAAAGACAAACGCCGAAGCCGTAGGAGCTGTGTAAACCGTGATTCAGACCTGTGTGCCAGCACGAAACCATGTAAACAATCGGCCGAGGTCAAAGTCAACAGTATATCGACGTGAGGCGCGATAATCCGGGCGAGAAAATCGAACCGGCTATCGATTCGATCGATTTTCCCGAGGACGATTCATAAAGAGAGGTTCGTGCAGGACGACGACTCACCTGATGTTGGAGGAGCTTCGCTGCACGTCCCCTGCGGGCCTCCTGCCGATGTCCGTTTTGGATTGAACGTCCGTGGCGACATTGTCTTCCTTCTGCCTCTCCTCTTCCGGCGGATGCAACGGAATGATGATATAATCCGGCTCCTTTTTGGTCTGTTCGTCGTGCACCTTGCCGCGATTCACTTGGACGTGCGCGTCACTCTTTTTTTGCACCTCGGACCGCGGCACTTTCGATCTACCACTGAACCGTAGCCTGGAGAACCTCTGCAGGAACCCGCCTAGGCCACCCTTCTTCCTCTCCTCCTTGACCGTGGGGGTCCCGGAGGACGCGTCCACCACCATGTTCCTCTGGTACCTAACCGGGGTGGTGTCCTTCTTCGTTGTCGCGGGGATGATGGACCGTTTGGTGGTGGCCACCGGCATTGACATCCTCGTCGCCTCTTCAGCTACCCTAACCTTTGTTGCTGCAGCCGCTGCTGCTGCTGCTGCCGCCGCCGCAGTTGTTGTTGCCGCCGCGTTCTCCTCGTGACGTTTGTCGCGATCACCGCGATGATTCGTATCAACTGCCACGGCCACCGCTGGATTCCCACTCCGTTCACTGGGCTCCAGCACGTCGGTATTGCTGCTACTTGGTGGGGGGGAACGAACACCGTGGACACTGTGTCCCCTCGCTGCTTCCTCTGCTGCCACCACCTCCTCCGTATGCTTTTGCTCTTGCTCTCTCTTCTCGTTCTCTTTCCTTTCCCCGACGATCCCCTTCTCCCTCGCCGCTTCCTCCTCCTCCTCTTTCTCCGTAACCTTCTTCGTGGAAGCCTCTTTCTCCGCGGCCTGCTTTTCCACCACGACCCTCCAGAGTCGTTCTCCAGCGTTCTGAGAGCCGCGAGCAGCCTTGTCGATGACTTCCGCCAGCTCTTCGTCACCCTCCTCGAGCCGCTTTTCAAGATAGAAGTCGGCTATGTACGATTTATTCGAGTCGCTCCTTTCGTCCATGGTGTGTAGATCGGTGTCATGGTGTTCGGGGGACTTCAGTGGCGAAGACCCCGTCTCGTGTACTGGGTCAGGGGGTTGGTCATGGGACTCCCGAACGTTTGTTGCTTCGCACGGTACGCCCCCCTCCAAGATGGAAGTTCCTATGGGTTTGGTCTCCAAGCAGGGGAAATCTATCTCGTCGTCTACTATGGGGTGTCCACTACGATCTTTTCCATAGGCTGAAAATGGATCCGAGTTTTTTTTTATCTGGCTCAAGATAGACTCGTCCTCCTGCTTCTTGATCCGTTCGCCCAGTTGGTTGATCGGCACCCTGGTGAACGGGCCTTTCGAGAACTGCGAGAATATGTCCTCTGTTGATTTCGAGTAGGTTTTTGTGTCCTGATACGGCTCGTGGCTGTTGAGATTCGACGTCGAGCTGCTGCTCATCTGTTGCACCATGTCGATAACCCTGAGCCGAGGGGATCGTTTCGATGCGTGCTCCTCTAGCTCGTCGCACGCGTCCATTCGTTTAAAAGCACCCTTCGATGATTGTACAGCCTTTATGTAGTCACACTGTTGAGCCAGCTCATAGCTGGCGTTGTTCAACACACGTCGTCTTCCACCGGAACCACTTCTCGGCGACTTTGGGGTTTGTTCATTGTCATTGACAGTCTCCTTGTAAACCCTGTTCGATCGGAAGTTTCTCTCGTCGATCTCGAACTGCTGAGCGAGCTCGTAGCTAGCATTGTTCTTCACCCTGTGGGTTCGCAGTCTACCGGATAGAGTCCTCTGAACACCGTCCATGTTCTTGCCGTTTAAGACTGTACTGGCTTCCTCGACCTCGCGCTTAAATTGCCTGATCGCTTCGTCAACCGCGCCGATGTCGTTCTCCATGACGAGCGCCATGTCCAGTACGCAGTTCCCGCGATCCTGAGTCTTCACCGTCGAGGTGACTTGCTGCTTCTTCTCTCGCTGATTCGAGCAGTGATCGCCCACGCACTCCTCCTCGTCCGCCAAGTTCTCTTCCGTGTCCTCTAGCTTGCCGTCGGCCATCGCGTTCTGTGCAGCTTGCGTTCTCACCGATGACATCAGGGAGTTTTTCAACTGCTGCCCGGTGGTCTCCTCCGTGCTGTCGCCGTTTAGTTGGATTCCCTCCGTGCTGTCCAGCCGCTTCTTCTCGTGCACCTTCGTGATCTCCGCCATTTCGTGGTCGTCTGAGCTCACTTCAGGGTACTCGGGCTCATCGTACGTCGAAGAAAAGCCGCAGAGATTCAAGTCGACGGGCACGCTCGCTACCCTGGTGTAGTTCTCGAATAGGTTCGACGTGGAGACGAGAGACGTTGCCCTTGAAGATGTGCGCGCTGCCAACGACCGTGGACCGTGTGCGGACTCATCAACGCTGCTAGGCAGACTGGGCGCGCTTTGAGATTTATCCGTGAATCTAAAATTAAAGCACTCCTCCTTGCTCCACCCTTGACGTTGGTGGTGCTGGTGCTGCCGCAGCTCGTGGTGATCGTATTCGTCGTACCGAGGATTCTGATGCTGCGACGGAGGCGACTGCTTCTGCTGCGGCTGCTGATGATTGTGGTGATGGTGATGATGGTGGTGATGATGATGATGATGATCGGCAACCATGCTGCCGCGACCGTGCGCCATACCGCCGGCTATATTTAACCTGGTCTGAAGCAGACGAAACGAACTCGACACAGTCGCCTGGCCAGACTTCAGGTCGAACAGCGCGTCCCTCTTCGACTCGACGCCGATCTCTCGCAAATCAATTGTGTTCCTGTAGTCCACGGAGGTCGCGTAGTTGCACATCGGGTCGCCAAATACCATCAATCGATCCTCGATCTCCGAGCCCACGCGATTGTCCTTCAACAGTCGATCTTCCTCCCCGCCGAGGTCTTCCTCGTCGTCGTCGTCCTCGTACTCGTCGTCTTCGTGCCAGAAATCCCTGATCCGGCCGACAGAAAAATTATTTCATCGCTTGTCGCGAATTGACGTTATACCGTGTATCGCAAACACATTTGTACACGCAGACGATGTTTATCCAATTTCATTTTGTCGAACTTTTACTATGACTTTTGTGCAATATTATTACATTCAGCAATATTGTTTTATAGAATAACGCTATTAATGGACCCATAAAATTAAATTGAATAGATTTAACCCCGTGGGTCGAACGCCGAACTTGATCATTTTTAACTTGCTTTCATGAACTAACACAGTGGCAACCTAACCATTCTACATTTATTTTAAAACAAAATAAAGCATTTTATTTTACACTGCAATTAAATTATAAGGCAAGGGCTTAATTAGTGTGTATGAATATTTTCTGTGAGTCATGTACGAAAACAATGGGAAAGAGTTTATTTTAAAAAATATTAAAGCACAGAAGAGACTTGGAATGAATGGAAAATTAAAATTTGTATTTGTTTACACGTGTCCTTTTTTTAATAGTTTGCATACATAACACATTCTACATAACACTTCATGTAGAAGCTATATACGATAGAAATGATTTATTTCATGTTCTCAAAAACACAATTAATCAATTTTGGAAATATAACGTTAAATAAGAGAAGTGACCACGCCCCTCGTTGTGAAAATATTAAAAATAAATTAATGATACTCTGAATACCACAGGACGAACCATAATCATTTTGCAAATTCTAATTCCGAACAAGGAACTGTACGGGAATGATCTACCAAAAAGAAAATAACTATAATAGGGAAATCCGAATGTATCCGTGAATGTAATTTCAGATCTTCTCGAAATTAAAAGTAAAAGTCAAGGAGGTCTATTCAGGGTTGCGATTGCGATAACTTGGCCAAAAAACGAGGGTCATGTAACAAGCTTTGATACTGATAGTCGTTGCCAAGAAAATTTAAAGACCTCTGTTCAACGGTCGTCGAATCTCATTTATCTTTTTGCAGCAACATTCGAACCAACAAATGAAAAATGACACGACATTTAATTTATGCGAGTAGATTCCATTATTCGTTTCTGGAAAATGTCATCGCAAAAACTTCAGTCGTCACAAGCTTGCGCACCTGCCAAATATTACAACTGCTACAATAGTGGCATGTTGCAATCAATTGATGCGGGACGGTTACCGGCAACGGAATATAGAACACGAAATCTCGAAAACATGGCATACATTGTGAAATCAAAACTCGACAATTTAATTTTAAAAAATACATATAAATGAATAAAATACAAAATTATTTATAGGGTGGATGTTGAAGTTTGTTAATACTGAAATTATGTCTCTCCATAAACTTATGTCGAGCAGTTCCTCAGTCACCTATCGTCCCGAAAGGAAAAATTTGTAGAATATCAATGATCTTTTCTGACACATTTTCGGGATTTTGCTGTGTATTTCGCCGTCTAAACGAAAAGTACCTTGGACGATGGCCATTTCTGCGTATCCTGGACAAGTCCGAGTTACGTTTCAGGTACAAAGGTGCGAATCCATTGGTCAACCCACTGGGTCCGAACTCGTCATCTTTCTGACAAGTGTCCAGACTCTCGAAGCTGCGGTAGGGTCTGATCCGCGAGAAGTGATCGACATTCCCGAAACCGTTCGGCAGGACCTTCTCGTAGTCCTGTTCGAGGCTGTCCGGGGATGTATTCTCTGGATGAGAAGCGTTCGAACGGTTCGAATATTCCAGAGAATCAAAGCTGTAGCTGGACGGCGACAGGGTAGCGCAAGTCCTCTCCAACGACTCGAATTGCAGTAGGGAACTCGACCTCGAAGACGCGGAGGACCTCGAGGACCTCGGCGAGGCTGGATAGTCCTCGAAGGTCACCTGGTGATCGCGATCAGTCCCGTTGTTCCTGCGTCGTCGCTTTTTTGGCACGACGGAGTTGCACTCGCTGCCGCTGCCATCTGTAACAGAATTACCAGAGAGAGTGTGTATTATGAGAGGATTTTGTTAACATTTTACTATTTTAACATTTCTAGTGGCGTTTTCTGAAAAAATAAATTATTTCGAATACTAAGAGAAAAAAGGTCGTTCTCTCTCTCTCTCTCCCTCCTCTCTCTCCCTCCTCTCTCTCCCTCCTCTCTCTCACTCCTCTCTCTCTCTCTCTCTTCTCCCTCCCCCCCCCCCCCCCTCTCCCTGGCTCTAACAGAGCGGTAGGATACAAATCGAGCGAAACAGCGGAGCGTGGAAAAGAAAAGGCAAGAACAGCCTATAAATTAAGACCGCTAACGAGGCGATTACGATGTCGTGCTCGAGAGGAACATGGTGAAACGTGTCATTCGAATCGAGTGGCGTTATCGCGGCTCGTGTCGTCGATCACGTGTCGAACGACGGTCACGAATCCGGCATGACAGAGGCAGGCTAGTCAGGCAACCGGTGACCGCATAACGCTGTAAGCGTCGCTTCCGGTTGAATGAACCATGACTTCCTGACAGCCGACGCCGGGGGCAGCAGACGCGTAAACCTGGTAGCGGGTGCGCGGTACGCGAGGATTGGACGGCCCCCTCGGCCGAAGACCCACTTCCGTGACTCGACTGCGTAAACTGGGCCGCGGACGAAGCAATCTTCAAACAACCACGGCTTTTCACCGAGTTTCTAATACCGTCAGGAATGATAACACGACCCGAACGAACACCCACACGGATTATTCGGGGTGTCATCTAATTGGTCATCCCGGAAGTGACGCGACGTCACAGCAACGCGTGGTTCGAAAACATCGGTTTTAAGGTTCCACGTTTCAATGAATCGTGACAAATTGTTTCTGCTTAGAAAATTGAAAAGCGTCATACTCATACGATTACTCGAACTCAATTATACCCAACTGCAGCTTCGGGTATCCGAACATTGCAAGCTTTCGGGATTAATTTGCAAATTCGAAAATGTGAATACTTTTCATTCATACTTGTAAAATTTAGTTTAGAATGTACACCGCCCAGTACTCGTAGAAACGGAAATAAAATAACGAAGATCGTTAACCGCTTGAATGGCAGAACATTCTACATAATTGATTGAAAATATTTACTTGTAGACACTAAATATTCTTGTCGACACAGAGTATTCCTGTTGTCTTTAATGTAACTGGTGTTCATTTCATTCAATCGCCAGGAACTGAGTTTTGATAATCTGAGTCTAAATAAACCCATGCTCAAAATTCGAGTAGCTATGAACGCTTAAAATTATTATTCAAATGTATCGTTAAGCGAATCAATCATTAAATTCTTATTAAAATCAGCTACGTATTCGTTCTGCGAGCAGTATTGAAAACACATAAATTAGTTAAAACGTAAATTTGGTGTGATAGTAATCAAACAAAATTATTTTTTTACTGCTGGATGTATCCGCAATTAAAAAGGTATTCGTGAGAATTAAGAAAGAAGAATGAAGGAATATTTAGTGAGAGTTTCCAGTTTCTATTGTTTGGAGAGCGGTATTGAATTCAAATTCGGCATGCTTGGAATTCCCGCGGGTTCAAAAGGCGTAATTGAATTCGCTCCGCGACGTGTTGCCCTATCAGTTTATTTTCGCGTGATCACATACACGTGGAATTCAACGACTAGTCCATGGTAATCCTATATGAACCACATTGAAGGTGATCTAATATTAGATGCAACGGAAGAGAATCGCGCGTACTTTCGCACTGCAGGGATATAAGAATAAATTCCGCTGTCGATTGTTAGACAAAAAATATTTGCGAATTCCTATGACCTCTTATAAACACCGTCGACGTTGCATAACATTCCCTAAATGCATATCCTTTTACAACGTGAATAAAATGCGTAATTCTGTAACAAAAAATACTCATTTCTTCTTATGAAATTACTATTTTCAAAAACAGAAAATAAACTTTCTTCACTTCACGCGAAGACTTCTGGAAAAAAACAAAATTTTAAAATTATCGAGCAGATACATGTATATTTAACTTACTGTTAAAAATCTAAAAATCTAGAATAGACATATTTTGTTCTGCAACAATTTTGAGAAAAATTGATCTCGCATGATATTCTGGTATCTTCCAAAATTACTTTAATTCGATAGCACTATCCTTAAACTATTTTCTCCAAATATATCACTTAAAAATTTCAAAAATCAACAAAAAATAATTTTGAATGATAAAAGTAACCTGTACAATATTATAATAGAAATAGAAGCCTCGATGAAAATAGTAAATTTTCTATTTACATAAAAAGAGTCTTTCGAAACAGGTGACCAACTGTTAATTTCGATAAAATCTACTAAAAAGTTCATTTGCACAAGTTACAGTAACTGCAGATGAATTGCTTTTGATAGATTTGAAACTAGCTGCTAATTAAGATAGTTTCATTAATATAGCTGGTGCAAAAGGAGTATTAACGTACTTGTTAAACACAAAAGATTCATCTTAGATGAAATCGCTTTTTAATTACTGCAATAAGTTACTTTAATCCGTCGAGGAGTAAAATCATGTGCTCGAAGCAATCAGTTATTCATGGTTTTTCCCGCTGAAGGCCGATTTGATCAGAAGCCACGTGTAAAA
The DNA here is from genome assembly GCA_028454255.1 of Halictus ligatus. Lineage (NCBI taxonomy): Eukaryota > Metazoa > Arthropoda > Insecta > Hymenoptera > Halictidae > Halictus > Halictus ligatus. Next base: position 15,591,562 of record CM052139.1, on the reverse strand, counting down.
ACAGCTTATTAACACGTGCACTATCCCATACATAAAATTTCATTTTCTCTTTGCGCTTGCCTTATTCGTGTATCGCGTTTACAGGAAACATTCCTGAAAAACGAGCGTAATTTTTGTTAATTTTCTGTTAAATATTGTAAAGTCCGTGCAGATGAATTTCAGAGATACAGAGTGCGTTTGATATCTGTTCTAAAATACTAATTTTAGTTAGAAAAGATTATGTATCGTATACATGTTAATGGTGAATTTTGCTATTTATATGAGTTATAATCGCTCAATAAATTTTAGTAACTAAAATTTAGTTATAACTGCCAAATCAGACATAATAGCTTGCTAAATTGCACATGACAATATTATTATCTTATATAATTATTAACTATTATTAACTTTTCGATATTACTGTTATACCATATGTATAATTGAACTATAATCAGTGGACTGCCTATCTTTATGTAAATTAGACTTTTCAGTTTACCTTCTGGTATTTAAAATTAGTTAGCAATTTGTAATAAAAGTATAGTATTTTATTTGATCAGAAGATGAAAAATGTATGAAACCATCGTTAAAGTTTGCATTTTACCCTGTAAACGTATAAAATCCACAGTCTAATGTTCAAAGATATTATACCAATGATAATTGTTTATTTGTTCAAAATTTGAAAATATTAGCGCATGTGAAATGATATTTTTTGAGCATGATAAACAAGGAGGTATTTTAGAAACTTTGCATTCCTAAAGCGTTTTTTCGCTTCGCCGGACGTACGAGTTGGAATTATACTAACGGTTTGTACAGTGAACGTATTAATTTTCTTATACGTTACTACACATAAATATACGCTTGCATACGCTCAATAAGATATAGGACACATAATTTGCAGACGATTGTTGTTTTAATTTCTGTGAAGCCAGCTGAAATTTTTGCGAACTTTGATAAATAAATTCACCCATTATGCATTTATATGGAATGGAAAAAATTTGTTAATACTTAAAAAAATTAAATGCTATTTTATTAATATTATTTGACCACGTATACCTCAATCAAACAAAATTAAATACTATTTTATAAATATTACTTGACTACGTATACCGCAATTAAACAAAAATTAAATGCTATTTTATAAATACCATTTGGCTACGTACACTTCAATTAAACAAAATTAAAATTTTCTATATTTTTGTAATCTCACATTATTATCAAACAGCAATGATAGTGTTGCCAAAATTTATCCTCAAAAAGTTAATGTTGAATGACTTTTAACTAAACCTTCAGTAAAAAGTTTCTTTTCCAACTACAGAATTAAATTTCTACTGCATTCCCGTTTCGGTGAATTGACTTTGAAAAATGTGAAGTTACGTGAACACCTAATCGTCGTTTTAAATATAACTTTTGAAGAAACGAGCTCCTCCGTAAGAGAACGCTAAAGAATACATGGGCTCTATCCGGTAAAGAGTCGCCGCCTGGCGAATGGCAACCGAACATGCACACAAGTTAGTCGGATTGCATACTGCAAGGAAGCTTCGAACGGCGCGACTTGCGAAACCACGCTTTATAAGTTTATAGAGTAGTTTTCTACTTTCTAGAGTAGAATTTTCCATTAATATGTTGACTACCTCAATAATTTGTCCAAATTCAAAACTTTATTGTCATGCTAACATATACAGCTTATTCGACTGCAGATGGGAGAAAATTTATGGGGTAGTTCTCCATGACAATATAAGTTCTCCATGAAAATATGTTTAAAAAATGGAGTTTTCGGCTTCATGTTTTAGTTATTAATCATTCAAAATCCGCCTAAGATGCAGCAGCCCGACCAACAGGGATGTTCTCTTTTGTACTTCGTACTCAATGTAGCTACTGTCGAAAACGTTATAATTTTTTCCAACATATTGAATGTATAGTAATTGTACCCAATATAAATACATGTAATGCTAGAATATCGTACCACTTAGATAACAAAAAAGAAGCAGCAAATAACAATGTACATTTTCCGTTTAAAATAAAAGATAACCACATTCTAATCGCGTAATGATCCAAAGTCCACCATTAACAAAATTCAAAATAGAGTTCCGAATTCAGGCATAAGCCATAAATAACCACTTGATAGGCCTTAACAGAAAATAATATTAAAATAGATGAATGAACATATTACCTAGAAGTGATTAAAAGTCTTTGTCTTTAAAAATCTACAATTGATACCGAAGAATTTCCTTTTTAATTTTTTACTAACGCGTCTGTCCATGACCGACCAATTCTATTTCTTACGAATGCTAAGCGCGCGAACTTGACGAACTTTCAAACTCGTTTTCCTCGAAAATAAAGCCTCGTATGAACAAATTTTATCCTACATTTTCTACTTATTCTTTTATGTTGAATCATGCGCTTTCCGGTTGTACCACCAATTACCGATAACCCTTTATATATTGCTTTGCTTCTAATTTTTGTGATCGCTGTGTTGGCAGCAATTCATTTGACTATCTCTTAGTAAATTGCAAGATCTAGAACGTCACGTTCCAGTAGATAAAATATTACTATTCCTAAAATATAAAAATGATATACGCAGTGTATTCAGTGCAATGAAAAGCTTGAACAATAATTTAAAACACGAACTATCCACTGTCCTAGTATAGATCACGATCGATACTGTATCTCCTACTGCTCGATAACTGTTCGCGGGTGAAATGATGGGATCGATATTTGCAGGAAAGCCTGGTTGGTAAGTGCGAACTCGTTTCACACACTTTGCAACTTAATGGAACGCGTGGCAATTAGCCCATGTTCGGAATTGCTGCCAAATTGACATTCGTCGGCCCGGTCCAATAGCTCCGGTATTTTTAAACCTGTTTCTGTTGGCCTACTGCAACAGCGTAACGATCAACAGATATAAATTATATTTAACGCGATAGAATCTCCCGGCGAATCTTACCCGCTGATTTCTGCTTCGACCTTATGTGGATCACGCTTTCTGTCTCCGAATCAGAGCCGACCCAATACGTTGTGCCGCTTCGATCAGAATCACTTTGAAGATCGTCGGAGGTCTCCTCTAAAATCGTCTCCAGGAAATCGACCTGCTGCACCAGCACCGTATCTAGAAACGAATAAGGACATCATCAAAATTGTTAAATAAAAATAACCAACTAAAAACAAGCTATTTCAAGTTGTCATGTTACGAGACTTATCCTGTGTACAGTTGACATTTTTAGTTTTGCGTTTGTTCTGCTCATTTTTAACATGGATTCATAAAATCTGCAACCTAATCGTACACAGTTTTCTTGTTTGTACTCGAGTCTAAAAGTATTACAAGTATTGTATTATTCTGAATATATTAAACAAACTTCATGTTGAAAGCATTGCGCATTCGTTACATAATTCTTTTATTTTTGCTACGTATAGGTTTATCGGATGGATAAGCCATAAAAAACGACTATTCGTTCATCGTGGAAGTGTGAATAAGGATGTTACGGTTCTGTGTCATAGTTTTTGTTGTCGAACGTTTATTGCACTCGTTCGGACTATACAGTCTCGAATATTGAAAAACAAATCGATCAAAGTTGTACATTTAATTATCCGACGGAATAATCTTATGCATACAGCAGGTAATGGCAGATTGTAATTATTTTACAAGGAGGATTATTATACATAGTCCTCGCAGCTAAGTGACAAGCAAACTGCCCTTTCTGTATGCAAATCACATCATCGTGGGTTATTGTGTTTAAATCGGAATGTGGAAAATATTTCTTAGAAAAGATCAAAGTGATAAAAATGAGTAGGATTTTTTTTTCTATCAATGTATCAGCCATCTTGCACTTTATACAGCAGGTGCTACGTGCATAATCTTTTAACTGTGCATGTATGCAGATGCAAAATTTCACTACATCCACAAATAATTATTAGATACAGTGAATTCTTTATACAGGGTGTCCCACATAAATGGGAACACCTAAATATCTTTCGTACTTACAGTCCTATCAGAAAACTTCACACGACAAAGTGACACTGTTGCAGGGGGCAATATAATGGTGAAGAAAAAATTTGTTGTGTCTTGTTTTTTAATGAAATTTCAAGGTCACTGATGTTTTTTTAAATGGACTAGTATATTTTTTTACGATAGCATGATAGATAATAAAAAACTGAATTTAGTGGATAGCACTTTTTTGACCTTGAAATGGCCTTGAGCAAGAATACTCATGTTGAAGCGGATGATATGTGGAAGTTTAAAACTTACGTGTTTCAGCAAAGATTGCGCGTTGTTTATGTCGGGTTGACCTTTACATATCATAATAAATGTTCGAAATAGTTTTCATAGTAAACAGCATACGTTTATGTTAGAGTATGTATCATTGAGATCGTTAACAGAAGGCTAATCGGTTAGAATAAGCCGTGAACCGTTAACGTATGGTGCGGAATTTTATGCAGTAAAATAATAGGCCCATACTTTATACAAGGAACTTTTACTGGTGTAAAGTATGTTCCACATTTTTACGCCAGGATTTGTGGGAGCTTTTAGAAGAAATTACGTTATTCGATCGGAAGCGCACGTCCAGCGCATTATTCTAAAGTTGCTAGAACGGTGCTAAACACGAAATATCCTGAACGCCGGATTGGGCGACGAAGACCAATTCCATGGCCAGCTCGTTCTCCGGATCTGTAACCATTGGACTTTTATCTATGGGGCAAGATAAAATGTATTGTGTGCAAAGATAAATCCACAACGCCAGAGGATATGCAGCAAAGGATTACTGCAGCATGTGCTTCAATTACATCTCAGGAAATCGACAATGCCTACAGACCATTTATTAAAAGATTGCAATATTGCATAAATGAGGATGGCCAACATTTCGAACATTTATTATGATATGTAAAGGTCAACCCGACGTAAACAACCCGCAATCTTTGCTGAAACACGTAAGTTTTAAACTTCCACATTTCATCCGCTTCGACATGATTATTTTTGCTCGAGGTAATTTCAAGGCCAAAAAGGTGGTATCCACTAAATTCAGTTTTTTATTGTCCATCATGCTACCGTAAAAAAATATACTATTCCACTTAAAAAAAAAACATCGGTGACATTGAAATTTCATTTAAAAACATGACATCAAAATTTTTTCTTCACCATTATATTGCCCCCTGCAATAGTGTCACTTTGTCCTCTGCAGTTTTCAGATAGGACTGTAAATACGAAAGATATTTAGGTGTTCCCATTTATGTGGGACACCCTGTATTTGTCGCCGAGGCATGGCGGATACATGTCTTGGAATTATCCCCACCACCGCGGAGTATACCCCGTGAGGGGCCAAGAAACTCGAGAGCCGAGGAGTGTAACATAATACGGGTCAGGTATATCGGTGTGAGACTGGAAGACCACTACTAATGCAGTAACAAAACTTCTATATTTTTCATTATTTTTTTTTTGTGGGACTCTCACGAAAATATTCGTGGCATTTTTCTAATGAAAATGATACAGAACAAACGTTTCAAGGGTGAAAGTCGTAGATTTTCGACCTTGCCATAGAATTTCGCCCTTATGGTATCATTGTTAAACGTTTGTAACTCATTGGAACGTTGACCGATTTCAATGAAACTTTCAGTGTGCATGCAGATAAAAGTTGTTTTAGAAGATAAAAGTTGTTTTTTTTGTATATATTAGTGTGGAGTGTAGAGTATACAAAGACGAATCCAACGACCTTAAAAACCACACCAATTGGATCATTCAATCTCAAGATATTTGTGTCTGAAAGGTAAAATATTTGACCCTTTCAGACACAAATATCTGGTAAGATCAAATGATCGGAACAGTTTAGTCATCGAGGTCATTGGATTCGTCTTTGTGTGCTGTACTACAAAGATATAACGCTCCTTTTAAGGAAAATAGGGACGACCTTGAAGTATTGTTGATAAATGACCTTGAGAAAAGCTTCTTTCAGCTGTCATATGCATAAATTTGTCCTGTATAGTTTCTTTCGTACAACAGCATATGTGTCAGATATTTAGGTGATTTTATTTAGCTTAGACACCCTGTGAACACAATGAAATATGTCAATTATTTAGTGAACAATTATTATGTTAATTCAACGGCGTCTCCAAGTCAACCGTGTCTATACATATACATACAATAGCTCACGAAGATGTTCAAATATCCTTTAATACCGTATTACTTTTCAATATCGAACCAAACGACCTGACCTTTTTTTAGCAATAAGAATCACTGGTTTAAAGAACTTGTTCAAAAGTTTAAAGAAACATATTTTAATTGTCTTGCAATACTGATACAAAAATCAGTGTACAGTAAATTTTAGTGGAGCCATGAGAGACCCCAGAACACCATTGCATCGAATCATGTAAACGTGACACCAAAAAATGTCGTGTGGTGTGTTATTACATTTGTACTAATATCAAGTCAGATTCATGATGAAGGTTTTAAATAGAATCTACTAAAATATGTAAGTTAATGATAGACTGCAGATTTGATGCATCATAACAAAAATTACTTAAAAATTATTTATTTTCAACTTATTAAAAATATTAAGAAAGAACGAATATTTTTATCAAAATCATGATTTATTTAACTTACACAATTTTTATTTTGCATAAAGATTTGTAGTCTAGTCATTAATTTCCACTGAACCGAAATAAAATTGTATTTGTTGTTATCAATATATAGTCATTAGAGAATACATAGACATACGACGGACATTTTTCTTCTTCCAAGAACTCATCAGTAGACTGCTGATTTTGTGTATTTATGGGAAAAAATACGTAACCGCGATTTAAAACAGTTGAGAGAATGAAGGAAATTAATATGTCAATATATTGTATCCAGTTTCATAAAATTTTGGAGGGAAGAAAGAAATTTGTAATTGGCACCTGCAAAAATTACTGAAAAAAATTTTTATTTTACATAAAGATCCGCAATCTACTTATGAACGACGAAAAAGTTGTAATCGCTGTAACCGTAAAATAAATCGCAGTGCAAGAGGTTAACATTTTCACCGTTTTCCGTTTCGCTCGCTCGCTCGCTTTTATCATATAAGCGCATAATGATCCGTAGCCTAGTCGTGGGCCATTCAGGCAACAAGGTAAAAATTAATGGGTACGCCCCGTCGGTGGACAGGCAGCATTGGAAAGAGATAAATGATTACGATTCCGCAAAGCGTAACCGTAGTTTGTATCCTTCGTCGCTTCTAAACGACCGCTGAACCTGTCCGTGCCGCTGTCGGTAACGCTTAGTTGGTAGGTGGAGCACGATGCATAACTGCATGGCATTGCGCAGTGACAGATCGAACGCGCTCGAACCGTTAATTCAGAGGTCACTCTCGGTAGAAATGTTCGCCACGAGCGTGTACGCTTTCATTCAATTAAGAAAGTCGTGTAAAATGGCAAACGGAAAAAACTGCTGTTGAATCATCGCTGAGGATGCTTGCACATTCTTCGCCTCGTGACGAAAGGCTGACACGTTCGCAACACTTCTGTACGATTCCGTGAATTCAAACAATGCAAGACATCACATTGGCACCACATTGCAAATCCGTAGTACAGTAAAGCCTTGATCTGAGCCGAAGGGAGCTACACGATCTTAGTTAGGTCGTCTATCCCCTCCACTGGAGGGGGTGCGTACCCCAGGAGGGGCCAAGAAGCTCGAACTGCTTCGGTTCGCCGAGCAATGTAAAGTGTAAACATACCGCGTCATTCGATACCGGGTCGGGTATACCGGTGTGAACCACTACTAATCCAATTACAAAACTTCTTTATTTTTCGTTATTTTTTATGGGACTTTCGCCAACTTATTCGTGGAATTTTTCTGATAAAAATGACACTAAACACGATATAATTTGAATTGTATTTAGTGGTTTAAATAGTAACCCTATACGATCTATGTCGCAACGCGGACCTTAGTATTGGGCCTAGTGAAGACTTTGCTGTAATAGTAGTAATAAACTGAACAGGTATTACAACAGAACCTCGTACAGCACAATCAAGACAATTAACACTAGAACCTACCACCGTCGGTCAAAATGACCGGTTCCAGATTCTTTATCTTACAATTACTGAAATTATCAAGATGATTTCGTCGAAAATGATTAAATGAGTATATTTAGTAAAGCATGTGTTATAATATGAACCGCACAAAATCCAAATAAATTCAATCTCGTTATTTTTATAAGACAACATGTATTAATTACTTTTAAGGTTCAGTAGGATTAATGTTAAAAAGATTCTGCACAATATGTATCTTATGTGGCATAAATCTACAGTCTTTATAATAAGCGTATTTCACCCGGGATACTTCCGGAAATCATTTATCAACTTCTTTTCATTTTTACTATTCGTTTTCGCTCAATCGTCAACCTTTTCCAATCTTGTGTCGAGCCAAACTGGACATTGACCTTTGCGTTACTAGACTGCGGATATTTGCGCAAAATATGCTATGCTTATACTTTCTATGTCAACGATAAGAGGTATAAATGGCATAAAAATGAACACTTTCTTCTAATAATATCAACGGAGCGGAAACAGTATATCGATATCCTCAAATTCTTTCCAAGCCTTCACAGTTTTGTATTTTGCCTACTCACAACAGTTTTAAACAATATGAAAATATACATGTATTGCCATGGTTCGAAGAATAATGCACGCAAATGCAGATGTAACTTTACTTTAATTTTAACACGGTTCAAGTGTGGACGAAGCTTAAGACGGTGCACGATTGCAATCGAGCACCACGAGAGTGCAGCTCTTTCCGTTGTTGCACATAATGTGCACTTTCGTAAGTTTCCATGAGCGAAAACTGCAAACGAACGCGAGCGACTGACTCTTTCAAGACTCACAGCATTAATTGCAATATTTGCATCATGTATTGGATGATCCGTGAAACACGTAATCCTATAAACAATTTAAAAAATTACAACGAATATTTCTGAAGCGGAGTATACACATGTACGCCCTGAAAGGGATCAACGACTCCAGAATTAATTTATGAAAGTCCATTAAAGTCCGTTATTCTTATAAAACACAATTTCGTCTTCTGAACAATTAAAAATTATAATAAATATTTTTGAAATGGTGTATAACGTTCACATATGTTATTTTAATACACCAAATATAATAAATATACCTACATCTTGGAAACTTGTTATTGTACAACGAACAGGTTAACTATGATTGTTATTTAACGGACGGACAAATCGAGAATAGAACGTACATGATTCAGACTCCGTTCCTGATTAATATGATACTACGCGGGAAAAACGAAGTGTCCTCATGGTTCTTCGTACATGATTCGTTCGATTAGCTCAGATAGATCAATAAACCAATTACGTTGCCGATGGCCATCAATCAGAGTCATTTACGTGAACGCGTCCACGTGATATTTGTTCAATTTTACGCGTGACTTTGGCGTTACGTAAACGATTTATGTATAAGTTTATTCTGTCGTCCGTTCTTGAAAAATCAGCTTCTATGAAACTTTTAAATGAACGAAAATAATAATGTGCAGAAATTCTTGAGGTAGCATCGGTAAAAAAAAAGCTATACAACAGTACGTTTTATCATATTCATACCATTCGATAGGGCCCTCAAAGAAAAATCTCTGTGACAGATTTCAAACCGATACCCCTACCACAAGAGGTAGTTACAGGGTGAGCACGGTTTAATGCAGAGATGTTCAGCGTCTGCCCGTATGGGCAAAGATTTTCTTGCCCCGGGCATAGACAGAACGGCGGGCACGAGAAATCACGCCCCTGCGGGCAGGGCTGCATTGCCACAGCTACTGTCCCTGCCTCACAAGTAGTCACTCGAAATAGTAGAAAGGCAAGAAGGGTCCTCGCTCGCACCCAATGATTATGCTTTGACGTCACACACTTTAGCCAATAATTCGCTAAAACCGAAAGTTCGTGCGGAAGTTACCAGGCAACCTCTTGCAAGGCACGTAGAGTACGTGGCAACCTACGGCTGTGCTACGGCGTACCCCCTCCCCCTCCCCCCCCCCCCCACACCGCTGAGTCACTTACTCGTACCTTTGCCCGTCGCTGTGCCCGCAGGCATCGGCAGGTGCCCGTGCCCCTAATAGGTATTTGAACAACTCTGGTTTAATAAATTATGCTCTGTTTCTTCTGTTCTGTGTAACAAACAATTACGAAAAAGTTCCTGAATATTCTACCTGATAGCATACACAACTGTGAATTTTTTCCAAAATTTTGACTACAAAATCGATTTTAGAAAGTTCTGACAACTTAGAATTGCTAACTTTATATTGAAGTTGTCGAACGACCACGTTTATACAATATTATTATAGTAGTTGCGTGTTAATACGGTTATCGTTTTTTCGGATTTTTTGAATTAGGCAAACATGTGTGAAAATTGAAAATCTCCAAAAGAATCCGCATTTCTCATAAATCTATAAATTCAGTAGTGTTGAAAGCAATGTTTTTGATTTATTTTTCCAGATTTTTTTGCAAAGTGCATCTTAGTTTGATGGACTGATTCGATATCCTATGATTTGCTCCCTCCAGATTACAGTGCACGGGTTGCTCGAGTTCTTTTTATTAGACACGAAGGGATTCGACTTAATGACGTTTGCGAGAACAAATCGTCCTACAGGGGCGCAATTTGCCTTGCACAAGTGCAACGGCACGCACCGCGATGCAACATCACGGAAGACAACCACCTGTTGCACTCGCCTGTTGCCGGTTCGTTCCGCAACCAGCGGGGCGGACGTGAATAATCCATCGACTTGCACAAAAATAATCGCTGATCTATCCGACGCGCGTAATGTTGCATCGATCGCACCGATTCTGCGCAGTTAAAGAATCGAGACTCGATTGCACTGGAATTGTCGCAACAAGTACAATCAAATCGAATATCTCAGTAATCAATCCGCTGCGGATTCTCATACGTTTTTATTCGTCACTTCCTGCGAAGTTCTGCACGCCAATTTAAGATGCGAGAAACTAAATTTAATTCCTCTCTTTTATTATAATATATCAGTTTCCTTATGCTATCTGCTTTTTCATGTATTGCGTTCATTACAATTTTAAAAACCATTTAATCTTAATTTAAATATGTACTGCTTTTTAATTACGATTCTACATAATTCTATGGAGTTTCCTAAAAACAGTCATACAATGTTGATAATATCATTAAGTATTTAATTATTTATGTTTAACCAGAGATAATGGTTAAAAAAAGTGTCATGCATTCACTTTTTTGATACTTTTCAATTTATTTTAAAGACAAAAAAATTTGAGAGAAAATCTAACTATAACACACGGTAGAAAATACTTTATTTACACGGAAATCATGAAAGAATGCTACAACACAGACTTTGTTTATGATTATGAAAACAAAGTAATTCCGTGGGATACGCGATACTATCAGTGATTCACAACGCTAACGATCGCTTGACATTGCGCCGAAAGAATGCTTTACTCCCATCCATTAACTGTTTTGTTTCGTGCTATATTGCAACCATTTTTGTTACTTCATTTAGTAAGCCGAATGTCATTCTTTGTACACAAGTTTCTCTGTTGTTTTTTAATGCAATTTGCACATTTTAAATAAGTGTACAGTGTACATAAATGTACAACAAAACAATGATTTTTTTTTAATTTCGAAAAGTATTCGAAAATATAATATATGTTATCATTTAATCACTGTACATGAAGAGTGCACTCCTTGTTTAATAATTCGACTCCGAAACTGAGCAAAAATGAATCTCTTTTATCGATCGTATCAGTAAATTACAAATACAGTATGTAATAACATATTAAACTCTGTTATAATTTTGTGGCGTAGAATTTTTTGAAAATGTTATAAGTAACATTTAAATAACACTGTCCAACACCAAAATCGTTTTGCAATACATGTTGTTGATTCTTATACACTTTGTCATCCTAAAACCAAATCTGAAAGCAGAATTGCTCAAAATTTTGGTTTTTGTAAAAATGCCAGATTTTGATACCAAATGACGTGTTACGCAAAAACTAAACACGCGAGAAAGTTCAAATTTGAATCAGGCGATAGAGGGAACTCTTCTCTACATATTCATATAGTCAATTATATTTTTATGTACTTCCTAATAGTTGTAAATAGCTGTTAAAATTTGAAAATGCGCCGATGCGGGTACTTTGTACGCTCTATTTTTGTATTTATGTGAAAAATCCTTTATCCAGCAGGAATTTACTATACAGGAATGCATTCTACAGACATTTCTGGTAAAGAAACCRTTCACGAAAAGTA
>CM052139.1:15474676-15570439 GCA_028454255.1 Halictus ligatus | reverse complement strand
CCCCCCCCCCCCCCCCCCCCCCCCCCCCCCCCCCCCCCCCCCCCCCGGATTCAGTAATCAGAAATTAATTTTATTACTTCGAGAAAAAATTTCAATACTTCTCAAAAAAAAAATAATCTAAGACTAAAAATAATGAGAAATGATGAACAGTTTCTTATTTTTTAAATTTCGCCTTCAAATTGCGGTTCCACGAATTTTTAAATGATACGAGCACATCCGCGAAGTTTTACCTATGATATTAACGAGGTGTTTCGGGTGGAGACTTTAGCATTAACTCATTAGTGTTCAGACATCGCATTATGTTCGCGAAGTTAATTATTTCTTAATTGCATGGAAATTAAAATTGCCCGGCTATCCAGATGTCATTTGACTTCAACTCAACAAATTACATCTCACCTATAATATTACATTTTATGGGCATACGTTGTGCAACACAAACAGAATTAAATCAAACATTTTGTAGTACCCAAAAGTACCCTCACACTGAGGAACGTATAATGGTCAACGTACAGAGCCACAGTCATGATTAGACTGCGCGTATTTATGCATTTATGGCTTATGAAAATTTCCAAAAACTACTAGAATATCAAATTCGACCAGTACGATTATTATTTATTTTGCACCTACGAGGGCTATGACCAATGAAATTAGGATTATATTTGGTAATCCTTTTTTAAAATTTGCATAAAAAAATTGAAAACTGCATAAACATCCGCAGTCTAGACATAACTAATGTAAACAACAAAAACATAAAAACATATTACAGACATGAAAGTAGGAATTAATTCAACAAAATGTTAAAAGATACAGTAAATATTAAAGTTTGCCCCTATTGCAGGCGATTGTTGAGCAACAATAGTTTTTAATCTATATTATATTATAATAAAACAATTTCTTATCTGTTTTCAGTCAAAACAGTTGCATTTTAGTAGCACAAAATAGTGAAAGAAAATTTTTATTTGGCACCGAAATTCACAGTCACCCATTGTATCGCGACGTGCGGTTGATTCGTTAATTTATAGATTTTTTTGACTGATGAGACTCCAATTTTTTCCCCACTATGCTCGTTCGAAAGAATCGTTGCGAGGGAAGGATCGCAGCTCCACAGAGACACCGATGACGCGATCTCGATGGTATCGAATAAATAATAGAGGCACAAACATCGCGGAATTATTTATCTCCGTTACCGCGTGGAATAGACCAACTGTTGCGAAGAAATAAGAGGCGCACCCGTTACATGAAACGACCGAACGTGTTCGCTATGGTTGTAACGGTACTCTATTAACTTCATTTTCGAATTCCACCGTCGAGTTTCGCGTGTGCTCGCGCGGCAGTCTCGATTCGGTAAATTATTTGCATTCTCAGAGCGAGACCTACTGTAACGATTGAACAATTCGATCTGTGATGTGATGTAATGTTATGATTGCATGGCGACTTGTCAATCCGTTCGAATACAAGTAATATAGAAGAGGGTCCCGTTAAATGCTCGTGAACCGAGGCTAGAGAGACTTCGGATTAAAAAATCGACGGGTAATCGCATCGACAATGTGTGCAATACAAGAATTTATTTTATATAATTTTATGGATATTTGGGTACAATCGTGGAAATTTTATTTAAATGTTCAAATAGGACTGAATTTTTACAGGTAAGGCAAGCTTGTCCTAGTCTACAAATAAGTATGAATCACACTCAAAATGTGTTTAATCAAAAATTGTACAAAAGAACTTATTTTCTATATAGTAAAAGTTATAAATGACCCATTTAATGTAAAAGTATTTAAGTTAATATTTTTCTGTTTCGTTCAACACCATATCTTAAGGGTTTATCATCGTTAAATAAAATAATTGAACTGTTCTATAGACCTTCTACTGGTGTAATTCTTCATTATCCAATGATTAATTGTGACATCAGAAAAATTAACACTAAACCGAGAACAAGAAGTGACTCGCATATACTGCTTCACATGAATGACAAAATTGAATTTATTTAGATGCTTCGCCATTTTTATTATAATATTTGATTGCATAAAAAAATTTATTCGACCATTTCGTATGAAACGACTCTTCACAATTTCAGCAATGTTAAAATAAAAAAATCTGAGACCGATTATTTAACCGGCACTGGTAGGTTCGGTGTTAAAGATGTGTGTGTGAGTGTTGTATTACTTTCTATGTATCGCGACTGTTAAAGATGGAAATAAACTGGGATTACATACTTAATCGCTAAATGTATTTATTGCGACTTCATTGCAACTTCAAAGTTATCAAAATGATAAGAGTAGTGCAAGTAACTCTGACGCGAAGAAAAGAAGCATTAAAAGGGATTAGACTTCTGTTGTATCTAAAAAATCGATGTTCTCAAATAACGGACGGCGACCAATATCTCCCAGCAATCGATTCAATCGGTCGTGATTAATGACGGCGAGTCGTGAATGGTAATGGACCAATAAAATTAAAAATTATAATTAACCGATTCCCAATACATCGCAAATACATATTGACTATCTGGTTAGAGCTCTTAGAAAAGATAAGAATGATTCACGACCGTTTAACACGCGTCTGTTAAACGAGCGCTTGATGTGTGCCTACTAAAACGAGAAATGAGTGAACGTGGGAACTGTTACTTAAAGATTGTTTCTATAACGTAACCTCTGAGGAGACTATAACTGCAAGGTAACTATATATATATATAACGTAACCTCGTTCTGTATCGTTTCTATCGTATACTGTACTGGTTCACCTGGATCCAACATTGGAAATTAAATTGTATAATCCTCGGATTTGAGCTACTATGTCAGGTCCCATTCATTCGAACACCGGAGCCCCTGGATTTGTTAAACAACGGCGAACTACGTTTGAAACAATTTACACGAATAAACTCGGCATTCAACGCAACTTCCCGCGAGTTCTAATTAAAAAACGTTACTCGCGCAAAAGAAACGCGTAGGTGCAACGATCAGCCTCGAGGGGATTGGAGGATACCGTACAGATGGTAGATACAGGGATTTCAACGCTCCTCGTCTATATAGGGTGTATAGAAAATTGTAACACATTGCAAATCGGTTGCAATAATATAAAAAATATTATTAACCCTTTGCACTTGGAGATTTCTTTTCAATTATTCTATAATATTTTATATTTTCAATTATGCGATTGTTCTATCATTTTTGGAAGTCCATAGTCCATGGTTGAAAATATTTTAATAGATCCTTCTCAACAGTAACGGAAACACATAGACTGCGGATTTTATGCATTTATAACGAAAATGAGCAGAACAAATGGAAAACAGTAAAAATATTTGAGGAATTTAAAAATACTGTTGTGTTACTTCCAGTTTATTGCAGCTTGAAATTAATGGATACAATTTTTATTTTACATAAAAATCTCGAAGTCTCGTCATAAACAAACAACTCACCCTCGATAACGTAATCTAATAACTTCGATTAAGATTATTGTTTAAAAGAAGATTCTTAAGCTACCTTTTGGTAAAGCACAATTATCCAAAAGCCTATCACAAAGGCTGCCGGTGGATAAAGTATTAAATATTTTATTTAGAATGTACTTCAAAAGACATATCCTCGATTGGTAATAATTTTAAACAATTTTTTCCCTAATTGTATTGAAAATAGCATATGTGTATTGCTTATTTAATAAGAAAATTAATATTATAAAATATTAATTAGAGTACAAAGAGTTAAAATAGCTTAAGTAGTGTAAAAAATTCTCTACAATTTTTCCTTGCCGTTCTGGCTTTTCTAAATACCATTTAATCTTTTTTTAAATTTTTAAGGTACATATACTGCTGTTTGATCGCAAAGATGATAGCTAGGCAAAATGTTTCAAACAACGGATAAAACAAATTTTGTATTTATGGGTTTATTATTAATTTATATTAATGGTAAACTGATATTAAAAGTGTAAAATAAGATAGTATGGAAACTGCAATATGAAGCAATTTTCTTTTATTACTTGTATAACCTAGAGTGGTCACGCGAATTTTCGTAACGCCAGTGGTCTTGATATCACAAACCTTATTTCTCATTAAAAATGTCACTGGGTTCAAATAACAAGACACATATAATACATTGTTATTAATTCAGAAGGAATAGAAGTTCAATAATGGAAATTATTACATATTCATGAATAAACAATCTCTCCTTCGATTATGAGTAAATAAAGTCGGTCTGCGAGACCGGACGCGACCACTCTAGGTGTAAAGAGGTAGTTTACTCTAGTATTCTACTACATGAACGGCTCACTTTTCAAAACCATTGTAGACTTCAATAGAATTTATGACCGTCTGGAATTATGATAAAATAAAATTAGAAACCAACGAAACCATTGTTCAAATATTCCAGTAATGAAACGTTTAGCTAACAGTATTTCACAGAATGAACGTACGAATTTATATTACAAAGTAAAATAGTCATTTCTTTTTGAATGAATGCAGTATATATACACAATTGTTTCATCAGATTAATTGTTGCAACATAGAGTATATAGAACGAGCATCGTTACAAAATATTGCTCAATAATATGCTACAAAGTAGGTAACTAATGAGCACCACGAATAGACAACATCTAAAATTTTCACTCTAATTGGAACCTACCATGAATTGTCTAAAACAGAAGCGTTTCCGTTATGTTCTCCAAAGAAAAGATTCGGTAAAAATGGTGATCAAATGCGTTTACAATTTATACAATCTTTTTAAAAAAAGTACCAGTAGACTAGAAAGAAAAAAATGTTCAGTATTTTCGCCTAGTATAGAACGAAGAAAAAAACGGAGAAAGATCTACATAAACGTTAACAGTCCCGTTCGAATTTTATAAAAAACAATTTCTAAAAAGAAAAAAACAACTCCACGGGATTTTCGAAAAACAATTGATTTTTAGCAATATAGAATGTTTTTTTGAAAATGTTTCGGACACACCCAGCATAGAGCCTTGTCAAGACTTGTTTCCCCACTCTAATTTCCACATACTTCCGCCACAGCCCGGTCACATGACACGTTTCGTCTCTGTCGTGCGTACTCCGGCACTGGCAGAGAGAGGGTCATTTTTTCCCCTCGATTCGTGGCTCTCTCCCCTCATCTGGTGACACTGTATAGAACGAACGCAAAGAGATCCACATGTACGTCAAGGTGGACGCATAATGGCTCCGGGGCGAAGGATTTAAACGACGCGACAAAAATTACGCGAGCCTGAAGTTACGCATGCATAATTGGATAAGGATCGAAAGAGGTTGTCGCCCTTCGGGATCTCTCTTCCTGATGCGTTAGTCGTGGAAAGGAGGAAAACTTTATCGCCGTCGTATTTCTTTCACCCGAACCGACTGGAACGGTACGCTGGCTCGTAACTTCACCGAAATCCGTCCGTTTATCGGTGCATTTTATTATTCCGATCGTCGGAATAATTGACCCGCTCTCCGCCCGTTGTGCCCCTCTTTCCTCCTTCTTTCTCTTTCATTCCCACTCCCGCGATCCCCGATGCGAACAGTTAACGACCGAAAAACATTGAATTTAATATCGCAATTATATTAATTACTCGGTCTCGCGAGTTTGTAACAGAAATGCGAAATACCGGTCACGCAAGCGAAAATGCCAAAATTATATTTACCATAGAGTTTCGCGCGAAATAGTTGATTTCTGTAATACGAGCGCTAATCTGAACGTCAATAAAAATTACACTGACTCGGTGTACCGTCTGTTTACGGGATACCATATCGTGGTAATAATATATCTCCTAATTAATAATGTCTAGCAAGAAACCAATTTTATCTACGATTTTGAAAAATTATGACCTCGTCAAGCATTAATCGTCGAATGTTAACAATCAATCGTTCAGAGTCCAGTCTGAATTATAATATCATATCAATTCCATAATTACGTGATGTAAACACCAGTTTTTCTAATCTCATTTTCAGTAATGAATACAATTTTAGTAAAACAGATCATTAGGTTAACGAGTGTTTTCCTTCACTTAATTACTATAATTTTAATATTGCAAAAGTTTATTGTATGTTCAATGTAATCATAGCCACCAAAATAAATTTCAATGAATTTTATATTCACTGAACGTAAATTAAAATTGTTAGACATGGTAGGAGTTCGTTTGATTTTTGATATGTTTACTCTACGTAAAATCTTGACGTAGTATTTCAAATAAATATCGCCATTACACTTGATTTATTAGTTCATATCCTCTATTTGACAGAGTTCAACATTACCCCCGTAAAGCTACCTAATTTTGATAATGCAATGTGCGAAGTAAAAAAAAATTATATTTGTATAGTTAAACGTAACCTGATTTTTATACGTTTATTATACATAGGGTAAGGAATCCAATTACTGTGGGGGTACCAATCACTGTGCCTGTATTAATTATACTTATTTTTAAAGCATAATGAATATTAAAAAGAGATATCAAATTTTTTTCATTAAAATCAATTAATGTTATATATCTCATTTTTAATATCAATTATGATTTAAAAATAAGTACAATTAACATAGGCATAGTAATTGGTACCCCACAGTAATTGGGTACCTTACCCTAGTTACATATATTAACTGTTGCAGCATTTATCCGATGTTCGCCCAAAGGAAAAATTGTCGAAGGTCAGGATCAAGATCAATTTTTCGATGTTGAGCAAATTCCCATTGATCCGATAACGTTAAATAATCCGTGCGAACTAGCACACATACATTCTTTCACACTTTACGTGAGTTTCTCAGGTTATTGCTTAAACAAGAATCACGTAAAACCTATCTTTCATGTTCATTTTCTCCTCGATTAGCCTAAATTATTAGATACTAATAAGTTGTTAGAACATATTGGATAATCCTATAGAACTCGTTGAATTCTTTTGTTTAATTTCTCTGGTCTATAAAGCTGGTTCAAGTGTGTAAAGAGGCTGTAGTGTATGTCGCTTCGTATGCAATAATTCAATGTTTTGACAGTCAATCAGAGATCCATGGATCGCGAATGGCGGTCAAACGGTGCTGAATGTAGAGCACTGTTAGGAGACACCGAGGACGATCATAGACGATCTGAATGTTTTTTTTTTTTAATTAACGTCCTCCTGCGTCATCCCTCTTATATAATGGACGCGAGCTTTCGATCATATGATTCAGTGATCTAATTCAAAACGAATCGTGTTGTAGGTATGTGTTCTGATTCTTCTGTTGCGTATCCGGGTTTGATATGTTGCACATATGATCGTAACACCACTTCGAAGAGAATATAAATTATTTAAAGTATCCAATTTAAAATGGCCTCTTGAATAAGAAAATTTTTTTCATTGTCAATTCTGGAGCACGTATGAAGAATCGTTTACGGTCGTAAAAAGTTTTTAACATTTAGTAGAAAATTGTTTCAAATGATTATTGCCGAATTAATTAATTCCGCACAATAAAAAATGAAGAAAATGTATGATGTAGTATAAGTTAATTTTTACCAAAAGTTTTTTTTAACTTCTTCATCTGATGATATGAAGCCCGCTTGTTAAGTGCAGTAAAATATTGAAACCTAGGAGAGATAGTCAAATGATTTGGCTTCTGAACGTTTCATTTCTTAGTATCCGTTTTTAATCCAGATTTACGTATCATCCGGTAGCTTTAGATTTCAAGCATATCTTTCTCTGTAAAACATTGAACTTGAAGCAAAACTAATGGACCGTAATTAACCTTGTAAAAACCCTCGGTTGGACCATACAGTCGAAATAACGTTAAGACAACAGGAACTTTGTAATCAACTTATTACACTTTTCAACATCTGTAACAGAACGGGGACTTAACTAGGTCACGAAGTATGATGTTTACTAGATAAAAGTAAAAACACGGGTCTGGCCAGGGACAATTATAAGCTATACATTTGGAACATTTATCGTGTAAAGACTGTGTGATACAGTTACATTAGTATGAAAAACATATAGATGTAAGTAAGTAAAAAAAGACCCGAGAAATACAGCAGGATTTTCGAACAACATTCATCTTTGTATTAATACCAGAATAAAACGTGTACGATGATTTTATTTATTTGTCCAATATTTGTTAAATTATATTCAACTTATATGTAGTGTAACTCAAAATATTTGCTTTCAAATAATTTTGGCGTTAGAAAAATTTGAACAAGCCACAAAAGTTAATTCAACTCGTACATATATGTATATTAGTGTGAAAGAACCTTTTTCAGTGACGCATTTATTCGTGTCCATTCAATGGAGTTCAAGTGACCGGAACATGCTGATGAATGTAAACATAGTAATATAAACTACACTACTCTAAGCATTTTCTGTTTGCTACCGATATCCACAAAAGTATTTTGTTCAAACCAAATAAATCGAATTTGACTAAAACCAAATAATTCGTACACCCCCCCCCCCCCCCCCACACACACAGAAATTGGGTCCCTTACCCTAGTTCAGAAGCGAAAAATTGTGACAACGTACAGAAAAATTTGAACAATTGTTGGTTAAACTTCTCCTTGACAACCCCGAAATTTCTAACATTTACTATATAATCCTATACATCATGACGAGAAAATGCCAAAAATCGAAGTTTTAAGGCGAGGAATTCGCTGGTTGAAAAGTTAAAAGTGCGTGTTTAACGTTGAACGATTACACTTTATTCTGGGACAAGCTGTCATCGAACAGTAATTAAAATATAGAGGATCATATACGGGTTTTAATTTCAAACGTCGCCGGTGAGCGGCATCCACACGTCATTTATCACGTGTCCTTGGCGGACAACTTCAAAGAAAGGGGGACGAACTATTTTATTCCACTCGCCATGTCACGTAGAGGCTTTTGAACGTTAAGTACCGAATGCTTCTCGTGACACAAATGTCAGAAAACTGAGGCAAAGTTCACTTAAAATCATGTCCAAACGTCCGACGATAAGGCAATAGTACGGGAGGGGGACTGTTTGTCGATTGTTCGTATCTATGTTTGCCCCTAAACGCTAGATTATCCCAATTATTTAGACGATCCTCACCACCGTGACCTATGGCCTCCAATGTCGAAAATAATCTAGGTGACATAAACGTTCGTTTTTTGTCGCTGACCAACTGCAAGGGAAATCAAGCGTGCAATAACCGGCATTTACAATGTACGGTTTTACATCATACATCGTAACCTTTAACACGGTTCCATGGTAACTTTCACTTCACATAACCTGCTTTGTGCCGCAGATACGTCTGGTGAACCGTTAACGGTCGTGTTATTTCCGATTATTAAAAAAAAGAAAAAACTAATCGCCCGTTCATTGTTGCAACAACGCTATCTCATTTACGTCACAAATAGATTACAATACTACTCTACTGGAAACTTTTAATCTGGCGTGACGTGTCGCGTCGGCTCATTTCGACTGAACAGTTTTCATTAAAAAAGAAAAAAAAACACTCCGCCTGTTGGTCCGAAGAAAAAATTAAACCGGTTCCCGAACAATACATAAATTCGAATAATTTCGCTGAGCCGTTAGGTAGAAGTAACGAAATGTCGAGGGGAGTTGGGAAGGAGAGGAGCAGTAATTGACGACAATATGTCGTTTCCCTGCACATGCCGCCCCGATGCCCGATGAGACAAAACGAGTCGGCTGTGTACGCGCACTTGAACCGTGACAGCTGTCAAAAAGTAGCGAAGCGTCAGCACGCAAACGCAGGCGCGACGGACGCGCCATTCAGAGAAGCAGGATGGAAAGGACGAAAGAAAAGGAGGAATAGAAAGGGAAGGCCCGAGGGGAGGTGGATGATCGCGTAAACACGCAAGGCTTGCGCCGTTACGAGCGAGAGGATAGGCGACTTCTCTCTGGGATAAAGAAAGACGGTTAAAGAAGGTTAGAACCGCACGGTGAATTCCGAGTGCGACGGCGCGGCGGTGGATACCTGTCAGCGTGCATTCCACGGTCCCACAGCGTGCTCTCGACTCTGTCGTTTACTACCACTAGGACTGTTGCCTTCTCAATGGCATCATCCTCGCGCACCACAAACACTCAACGATCACACACCACTGCCAAACCCCGGTTCACGGTATTTAAACGGCACGCCACTGGGTGTACATTCAATGGTCGAGAGGGAAAAAGAAGAGAAAGAACCGTATCACTTGCTGCCAGGGTAGCCGGTGAATCGCGTGCTGCTCGCGGCGCGAACATGGCGCACGATTCTTACCCGTTTCACCATTGAAAAGCACCAGAGCCGATGCAACAAACGAGTAGTGGAACCCTTCCGTCGAAGAAATAGGAACCCGCGAGAAACGACGCGAACAATGGAACGTGACTTAAGGACACCGGAGAGCGCGAGATCCAGCTTTACACCGCGGGGTAAATACTAGAACAAAACTCGCCGCTTTCGCCCGCGGTGCGCGGCCGTGCTGGCCAATCCCCACCCGCGCAACGCCGCCACGTGGTACACCGTTCGACCAATCGCAGACTGGTTCCGCGGGCCCCCTCCCAGACGACGTGTTCATGAAGCCGGCTCGCTACCGATCAGTTTCTTCTCTTCGCCTCTTGTACCGATTTAACATTCGGACGTCACAAAGAGACGCGAGGGTCCGTTGTCCTTTTGCCGATATTCTTCAAATTGTTCTGCCCTTTCTCTTTCTCCGTGTCGCCGTGCCGGAGTCGAAAACCATGCGCATGACTCGCACGGGTGGATTGCGGTAGGATTAAATGGAAGATCGACTGAAATATCTTTGCGCCAAGGAGTATATGCACACACGGCCGAAAGAAACTCGTCGATTTGGCCTGCAGCGGCGCGGGTAACTGACCAATCTCCTACCCACTCCGTTCGTAGGTACGTAACGCACCCAACACACACACACACACCGTCCGACAGATTTTTTCGTGATCGGTCAATTCTCTCACGCGTGACCCCCTCTCGTGTTTATCTTGCATCGATGCAAAGGGACGCGCAATAGCATTACACTTCCGCTGGCGTTGTCTCGTCGCTTTCCTTTGACGAAGTGCCGTTCCGTGTCGGATCGTCTCGTCGTTATCTCGAGGTAACTCTTTCGTGGTCTCTCTCGCCTGTGTGCATCACCGTCGCGTCCATCCGCTTGCACAGGATTCGCGTTACGAGACGCAACAGTCGTGTGAGTGACTTCAATGATAACCACGCATGTTGTCCCGATGCAACCAATACAATCGGCTTAATTGATACGTCCGTTGATTTGTTCTAAGAGCAGAGTCTGAACGAGGTGATTACACGTCTTACAATCTTTCAGTTCTTAACCTCTTACGATTAGCTGCGGCGTAAAACGACATCACTACCGAAATTGGTGTTTCATGCTTTTCGCTACAGTAGGCAATCACACTTAAATGAAATGACAGTTAAATAAATCTTAACATTTTCATACATTTTCGGCTTACAAGGTTAAATGATATATACAGTTACTATACAGTGAATCCTGCTAATAACTTTTTTCATGTTGGTCCATACGACCCGAACAATAATGCATTTAAATATATAGTGTGTATACGTTTCGTATGCTATCAGTACCGATGCATATTGGAAATTAAACGACAAAGGATTATTATAATATGATTATAGTGAAATGGGACCGTTCCCTGTCTGTACGATAATCGACCTTCAAACGTTCACTTATTACGGCTTCTTTCTTCTGAGTTTGATAAATACATACATGAAGATATATGACAAACTATACAAAGTAAACAAATAATGTAGTCAATTGCATTCAGGTTTTCAGCATCCGATAATTAGCCGGTGTACAACGTGTTAATAGTGAAATAGTTTAAAAACGAGACGAGCACCACTATGATGGCGTACCATTCAAAAAGATGACGTCGAAGTAAACCACTATGGCAAGGTACCGTACATAACTAAATTCCAGAGCTGGGTAAAATATTAAACAGTAAATAGTAAATAATCCCATTTATCTTAAGGTATGCGTATAACTTTGAAAATAAAATATTTTATTTGAAGAATATAAAAAATATTTGGGTTTCATCTCGAAATATTTTATTTTAAATATTCTTGCTTAAAACAATGGTCGTATTCAATGTAAGTATTTTATTTTATGCCAGATTATTAAAATAAGATACTTTATTGTGTGTTTCAGATTGTTTACTAGAAATACTTTATTCTATGACTCAGATTCTTGAAATACAAACATTTTGTTTCGTAGTTTAGATTGTCAAAATAAAGATATTTTACTCTAAAATAGTAGAGTATTTCATGCAAGTCTTGTTTATTTCATTCGTACAAACGATCGGAGTTATTGACAATTACGATTAATTAATAAAGAAGTTGACACCTTATACTGTAATTTAGGTAATTTAGGTGGTGACCAGTCAAACGTGTTAAGTCGTCTAAAATACCAAACGTTCAAAACCAATAACCGAAATTGTCTCTGTAATTGAATCGTCTCACCTGGTTGTCGATAGCTAAATAAAATGCACGTTTCCACCTCGACGTGAAAAGTGATAGGTACCTTGGAAAGGTTACAAAATTTAATCACAGAGATTGACGTCTCGATATTGAACGGCTGCGTAAAGCCCTGATCTCCTGGTCGTGTTTTACGCAATACTTACAATTAGAACGTTAACGCGCCGATTCCTGACGAATTTCTAACGTGGCGGAGAAATCTCTCTCTCTCTCTCTCTCTCTCTCCCGGGAGCGATATAGATCGATCGATTCCGCGATCCAGCCACCGAAAACAAAAGACTGAAAGCTCTGAATACGACTTCGTTCAGGATCGCAGAATCCGTCCTCCGCGGTTCTGTCCGTACGTCGCGCGGTGTGTAACGGGCCACTGGCTCGTGGAATTAGTTTCTTTTTTTGAGGCAGGTCACTGACACCGAACGGCGATGGATTGACGACGGCGGGGTCAAGTTCTACGTGCGCTGTCGACAACGTTATGCGTTTAAAGGTATCGGCGAGCATTCCTTGCGGGATATCGCGTTACTTACGGCACCACGACCAATCGGCAGAACTCGATCTTTGGCTATGTAACGAACGATGAGAGTCGTAAATATTCTTGCGAAACGGCGCTCCTATCGGTCTCTATAGGGAAATCGTGCACAAATGGGTCTGATCCTTCCTGGAAGCCCCGTGCTCTCCGCGTCGTCAACGTAAACAGATTACTTATTGTACTCCTGCTTCTATTTCTGAGTCTAATATAAGTTTTTATTTACCCTTCCGTGTTTGGTTTATACTAGGACTGTAAATGAACCAAATATTTCAATCTATTTAAACGTCATTCTTATTGACTTTCAAATAGCGGGACTTATAAATTGGCACTTGTTAAAAAATTTACAATAATTTATTTGCTAGGACCATTTGCCCGCAAACAAAATATGTAGAAACGGATCTTAGTCATGAAATCGACAAAAATCTTGCAACGTAAGAACTATTGAGTGGCCATATTGATTTATTAATTTTAGATATTCGCTCGGATTTTTAAAATCTGTCTTACTATCCTAGTATATTATTTTGCGAATTTTTATGTAACTAGTCATATTTTATCTTAACAGTGCACTTTTGAACTTTCATTTTTTTACAAGTGTGTAGATGATCTCGTACGTATTTTTGAGTAGCAGTAATGTAGTACTCAGTAATAATTTTACATATTTACTTCAAAATTTTTTTCAAGTATTTTACATGCGCTGGCAGAAAAAAGGTAAAGGTTTCAAAACTGACAATACTTGAATCATTTATAGACACTTAAATGAAGGAAAATTTAAACATTTAAAGTATATTTATTTTCGTTACGTCTAGAAAATGCACACGTACAATATAAATAATTAAAAATATTTTTCACTGCATTTTCTTATTTCAACGAGCACTAAATTTAGATCACTTCAATTTCTTGTTGATTTACATTCAGCCAGTACTAGTACTTCTGGTCGGCTGTAATTTTCCGATTTACGAGCAGCAAGATTGTGTTACAAATCTCTTGGACACTCTCACTCATTAAATTACTATCGTATCGTATCGTGCTCGTTTGTTGGTCACTCTTAGATCGTTAAAAGTAACCGTTAGCGGTGTCGAAACCAAATATAAGTTGCGTTTCTTGTATAACACTAATTGACCTATTTTTGGAAAATACTATTCATTTGTGTTGCTACTCTCGCGCTATTCATATAAATTTTTATTAACGTAGATCCCAAATGAAACTTTATATTTCAGAGTAAAGTGTGTTCAACATTATTTTCGAGTCGGAAACATTGGCATTGTAACGTGTTCACTACGTTCCTATTTTATTAATCGTTGATCTGAAAACGATTTAAAATGAATGATACCGAGACATGATAAATTCCATACTTAATATGAAAAACACAATATGACCAAGAACAATGTAGGGGAAAACCTATTTATTAAGGAAACTTACCTCACCGTAAACCATACATTTACTGCATCTCTTTTAAAAGTTAATCTACGCGATCTGTGCCGATAATTATCCGTGAATACAAAATTGTATGTAACTGTTTCTCACAGCTTCTTTTCGAGTCAGAGCGGAAAATGTATAAATGAATCGCTAACAGAAGAGTGGCAGTAACGGTGCTCGTTATCAAGATGGAGGCTAGTAATTATTTATCAAAGCACCTTGAAGAACTCCCATTTACTCTTTTTTTTTTTCAATGTTACGCGATACCTGTGATATCCGTGGCAGATGATTCTGCATCTTGAGAAATGGAAGGGGCCTCCTCCACATGAGAATTCTGCAATGAGATTAACCCATTTGCATCATTAGCGTATATATACGCTCAAATTTCCTGGTCACTATTGCTCAATTTATTTTTTCTTACAATGCTGAAATATGAAGTTCTTTTACTTGTAGTCATTTTTATACTTAAATATAATTTAAAAAAAGTTTGGTGATAAAGACCTTCTTCTCATATTTCCTTACGATGCAAATGGGTTAAAACGAATGCAACCACGAGAGGGAACACCATACAACATCAAAGAGTCAAGAACTTATGTAACCGTTATTATTTCACGCGACCATACATATTCCTTCATATTAAGAATAACTTTAGAAGTATATTAAAAAATCTCTCGTGAGAATATTTTCATTGTTCCAATCAGTAAGTATAAAAGAAAACATTTGAAACTAGTCATTTTGTCTCGTCCGGTAGTTCTAGTGTCAAATCAGAAAAAATATAGTTGGTATTTATTTGTTTATTATTTTTTCTTTATTTTTTCACGGGGAAAATGATTACAGGCGATTAAACTTTAATGAGCAATGATGAAAGAGGATCTGAAATGAAATAATTAATTGCAAGTTTATCGGAGAATCGAACAATATATTTTTATAGCTCGATTCGTATACTACATTGCTTCGTTAATGTTATTTCATGGTGGTGGGTGGAATCGTTTACGGGGAAAAAAGAATTCGATTTCGAAGTCCCTTTCGGTGAATCGAATAATACACTTTTCAGATCACGTACACCTAATTCGATGTTCAACGAGTCTTTCTCGCAACGGAACTAGTCACGCCTAATCATTATTCACGACGAGGTACAACGTATGTGTTGAAAGTAACGCAACGACGCATACCACTCTGCCCACAATATTGTTAGCCTTTTTTACGACTGTATAATCGACGGTTGCGTGAAATTGCTACGTAATACCGCTTGTTCTGACACTCTGTAGTTGGATAGGATAAAGGACAAATAATTATTGCGGCCTTGTAAGTCACCGTTTTTTAACTCACCGTACATTCTCCCGTTTCTTAGTTCGCGAAGTAAAATATTTAATCTTTTCGTTTTCTCCGTTGACTACATTGAAAATTTCAAATACTCAACATCTCGCGAGGCATCGTAATAGTATATTCCTCGGCAACGTGTGCAACCGCAGGAATTATCTTAAGTAAGTCAATTAAGCTCAATTAAGTATATTTTGCGTTCGCTTTTGCGTCGACTTTTGCTCGTTCAACAATAGTTTCCTCGATAACTAGATAAACAGAAAATGTTTCTGTAATTTTGGCGGTATAAAGTTTTTTATTTTGAAAAGTTTACGCTATTTCTTTTTCGTAATAGATATCGGAGAATACGCAACGCGGTTTCATAACGTACCTGCTAATATCAGTGATCCCGAACGGCAGATGTTCATTTCATAATACGATAGTTATCCGCTTCTGTTATGAATGGCCTTTTGATAACAGCATATTGCAGCAGCATACACGGACGTGTCCGTTGACGATACTCTCGCTGTTGTCGCGTTATCCAATTTTTTCTTTCGACTATCGATCGCAAATAACGGTTGGCAAATCTAGTGTTGTGTAAAAAATTTCGAACCAGGAATTCTTTCCACCAAACGTATTACGTCACACGTTACAGTTTCCCGTTGTATTTCATTTTGTTTGATCTCATCCATCGTAGCTTCCCACGGTAGACATTCGCGGAAAGGGTTCCCGAAGTGAATTTTCTAAAAATTTGTCACACTTTGAGTTATTCAATAACTGTTACAGAAAACAAACCTGCATCGTTGTTGATTTTGATTGATTCCCCAATGTAATTATAAAATCAGTAAGAACAGATTAGAACAACAGAATTACCAAATGTAAAAATGTTATTGATAATTGTGAATCCATAGAGGCTTCGTAAAGTATATTAAAATATTTTTAATTTACGCACAGAAAAGTTGATAAAAATCAGGTTCTTCCAATAGCAAGAATAAACAATATTAGTATACATGTCAATGTATAGTACGTTTTATTAAATTATTACAATCAGTTTTTTTTTTAAATTGAAGCAATTTCTTTGGCAACTAGACTATAAAAGTACGAATTTGCACAAAAGTTGACGGTCTGGTAACCATGTAGAGACTAAAAGATCGCGGGAAAAGGAGCGTGATTCAAGATCATTGTCTTTTCGTTTGGTGCCCAGAAAACATGATCTTTTGAATTCTATTAAAGTATTGTTAAAATTCTTCGATGAAAAGCGAATCACCGCATTTTATGATGTCCGTTACACGTTCTACAAATGGCAATCGTGCTAATTGCAGAATATATATATAAAACAGTGGTATGCGTCGTTGTTATATATATATATATACGAAACGCTAAAACAAAGCCCATTGTAAAACACCTAGAGAACGTGATTTCTCGGATAAACTGTGTCTCTGGTGAAAGCATTGCCATCGGGAGCGTGGAGCTGTAAATTGTGTAAATCGAGGTGGCATACCATGGAGAAATCAGAATCATTGAATTGTAAAATCGAAATGACTTACATTTGTTGACCGTCACTATTAAATAAGTAAAAATTAGTACAAACATAATGCTAGTGTTCGATAGTTGCCAGCACTTGAAGCTTTACTGTAAACAAGCATTCTTCGGAAAAGAAAATATCAGCATAATACGTAGATTGCATAGGATAAGGGACCCAATTACCGCGCCTATGTTAATTATACTTATTTTAAAAGCGTAATGAATATTAAAAATGACATATTAAATTATACATTGTTTTCATTAAATAAGTTTATATACAGGGTGAACCACGAATCGTGACCAGTAATGATTATTCTGTCCTCCAACGCCGAAAGATATGCGGCAGAGAATTGTAGATTCATGCTCAGCTATCAGTACAGAGGTCATACAAAGTGCTAAACACTCTTTTATTCACCGTCTACGGTACACCGTCTAAGGTAAAAGTTATGTTTTGATACGTACCGAATTCGTCTTGAAATCTTCTAACAGATATGCATAAAAAAATTATAGGTGTATTTACAAAAAATTTAGGGTGACCTTGAAAAAATCCTGGAAATCGTGTAGTTGACAAAAAATTGGCTATAATCACGTGAAAGCTTTCTTGCAACCATGCTATATCTGATGAAAACATTTTCGATCAAACTGCTAATAACGGAGTAATCTCTACTGGTCAGGATTCGTGGTTCGCGCGGTATATTTATTTCATATATCTTTCATATATCTATTTCATATATCTATGTTCCTCATATTTCATATATCTATGTATGTAACACCTGTATCTTGCAATTAATACAGATAATTCTAAATTTGCATAAAAACTTGTAATCTTCTTATGAATAATTGAATAACTTGTACTCTCCGACTAAGCAATTAATAATGCATTCAGATTACAAAAAAGCAGCATGTTTATTAGATTACATCCCAGGTAGCACACGACGTCTTAAAGACGTCCATTTTAAGACGTTTTAAAGATGTCTCCAACTGGACGTCGTTTGATCGTCTTAAAGACGTCTGTTTCGAGATGTTGTAGAGACGTCTTGAAAGTCCTACGAACGTCTTTCGAACGGTAAAAAATGTTTGTGTTACAAAAAGGTAAATCTTAAAAATGTCTTTAAAACATCTATTAGACGTCTAACAATAAGTTTGTAACACAAGATGTTCCGGAGACGCTCGGAAAACGTTCGTAGGAGGATGATGTATGACGTAGGAAGATGTTTGTAGGACTTTCCAGATGTCTTTAAGAAGTCTGAATGTCCATCACCAGACGTCTTAAAAACGTCTTTGTGCTATCTGGGATTTGAATAAATTATTTACTACTTCGATTTTTTTTAAAGATCATTTAATTGAATCACGTAATTGTTAGAAAGATGGTTGTACTTCAAAGTAGCGCATTTACGGTATTGTTGGATTAATTATTATTGAGTTAATTTGGACTTCGTTATAGTGAACGTCAGAAAAAATTAGTATGTTCCATCTAATACATCTTCAATTTTCTTTATTAAGACCAGATGAACCGGAGCAAAATATTCAGCGTTGCCAGCTTCATGGCGAATTTAGTTTGCCACCCATACAATCTATTTCCACTGGAATCTAGAATCACAAAATACGAATTTCGTTTTAAAAAAGGAAGGAAACAACATTGAAATTTGGATCAAACAATATTCAAAATCACAAGTTACTTTCACATACAAGATTATTCTTAACAGAATAACATTAAACATAAATTACATTGAATTGCATACAACTCAGACCCTAAATTTTCAAAACACATTGACGAATATCAAGACAATATAAAACTTCAAAAATGTTCTCCTTATTTAAACACTGTTTAACCCGTTAACTGCAAAATATGAACTTTAAAAAATCTCGCAAAATCAAAATAATGTAATTAGTAAAACCAAAACTATACAGTTAAAATTTATCTTACCGATTGCTATTTTAAGCCTTTTCCATCCTAACCATCCTAACAACCATAAAATGTATTTTATTTAAATATATCACAATACAAATTAATTTCCATACTTGGTTGAAGAACATACAAACCAACGTGGCAGTCAACCTGTTAAACACGTTCAAATGTTTATAATGTTGTACAAAAATATGTATACCGTCGATATACGCAAGAAACATTCTTGTAGCACATTTCGGATTGAAGTACCAAATCGAAATAGAAGAAAAAAAAGAAGTTAAAATTTGCTGGACAATGCAATCAATACTTTACAATACTTATGTTCTATAGTAAATGTTCAACCACTCGTAAATCAGCGTATTGCAATACTGTATCTATTAGGTTGTCCCAAAAGTTTGTTTTCCATTAATACACCCAATGCAAGATCACAATAGATTTTTAACGCTAGAACTATCGAACCGATCAAAATGGCTGATTCCTAACTTTCTCTTTCACAATTACTGAAATTACATAAATATTTCCATCAGAAATCTTCGCATGAACTTCTTTATTGAAGTACATATTACGATAAAAATTGTATGAAGTCCGAATAGATACAGTCTTGTCATTATCATGAAGCAATATAAATCACATCAATTTATTACTCGGTGCTTCTAGTGTTGGTAACGAATAACGCAGTTACCTGAGTGAAAGCTTACAAAATAATAGAACATAAACAGAAAGATGATCGCTCTGTTCGTAGATGCTTGCGTTGTTTAACACCGGACACACAGCGTCCGAAAAAGTCTTTTGCAACAACCCAATACAAATAAATGTAACAGTGACGCGTCAGCGTAGTCTATCCCAAAGGAAGACTCGAACCATTCTGAGGAAGAAAGGGTGCTCGAAAGGTGTTCGGATCTTTCAGGGCAAATTGTATCTAGCGGATCCGAACGATTTAGACGCGACTCAGCCAGCCGCCGACGTTTCCTCACCATAATCGTAATATTGCAGCGGTTCCGTGGAATCATCGTCACAGTCTTCCTCGGCGGATGCGATCTGCATTGCCCCTTCCCTGTCGAGTTCATTGACCTCTCGTTTACTCTCGAAAGCAATTGCCTTGTAATCGGACCTCGGTTCCCGAGCTCGTTTCCTGGGTCTATGACGACCCTTCGAAGGGCCTCTGAGACCGATCTAGAAAATTCAGGAAACATATTCACGTTGAAATACTAACCGTAATCATAATATTGCGGTGAGTCCGTCTTCACCTCCTCTTCATCTTCCTCGTCGTCTTCAACGTCGTCGGTGTCCCCATCGTCCCCGATGTTGCTACCGTCACCGGTCCCGTCATCGTCGTCGTCCTCCTCTTCAGTATAATCGGTATACTCGTCCAATCGACCCCTTTCGTTTGGACGATATCCCCCGGTGTTTTTCAAGTTTTTATTCGGCGATCTATTTTCGCGTAACTCGTACTCTTCGTTGACGATATGAACTCGCAGGAGGCGACGCGGTGATGGTCTAACCGACTCCGAGTAGAAAAGCGTGTCTGCAAACCCGAATGACACGCGAACTATGTCATTCCCAATTGGAAAATACGGTGGGTCACTCTAAATGCTGATGTACGCGTTGCAGATGACTATGCGGAGTCGCGGGTTCGCATGAAAGTGGTCGGCGAGCAAAGAAATTTGTCTTCCTCGTCGTGGACCTCGTTAATCTTTAATTTACGTCTCATGGACCTCGTTAAGCTCGGAAAGATAAGTTAAAAATAAGGTTGCGGTACTATACATTGTTTCTCTATATATGTTCCAAATGCCTAGCCGATAAAAGTACCAGAATTATCTCCACTGCCGCGGAATATACCTCCCGAGGGTTCAAGAAGTGTAAGGTCGCGTGGATCAAAGAATAGTATCTATTGGTCGATATATGTCCGTGATTAGACCCGTGTTTTTGGCCATATATCGAGTAAACACTGTAATTTCTCTATTTCCCTTTCGTGGTCAGAAGTCCTTTCCGTAGACTCCTGACAACTTCACTAACATGGCTACGTAATTACCTACAACGTGCCTATAACCATGCTAATTAAACATGAAAGATATATTTGTCTTCATTCTAAGATTTGATAAAATTCTAATAAACGCTTTGCAGCTAGTAGTTTCCTCATGCTGAACTTTTCTCGATACACAATCTCCGCATAAACTTATTTATTATCATTTTATTTATACCTTCTCGTGTATAATAAGAGTTGTTGGTATTGCAAGAAACTATCTAGTTCTTTACATTATTATTAAATTGTGTAATTTACTCCTATTTTATTGGTATTTGCAGTGCAGTGAAGTGCCTGGAAGATACATTTCAATAAAAAGGAAGGAAGCATCATATATCATTTTAAAGGCTATCAATATTTTATCAAATCCAACAGGCCTTCAGGACAGTTTTACTATGATAAATAATTGAACAGCGGGCTTTATGCACTTATGACAAGAATGAGTTGGTGTAATTTAAAACATTAGAAAAATTTAAAAATACTGTTATATAATTTTCAACCTGTTAAACATATTAGGAAAGAAAATAAAATCCTATTGCGATTCAGGTAAAAAAATTTTATTTTGTATGAAGATCCTCTGTCTAATGATAATCAACACTATTTAATGGAAAATATCAAAGTTTAATGAAATCGTACGTGATGCGCATTTATGTATCGGAACCTCTCCAGAATTGTTTAGTCGTTCGAAATCATTTAAGAGAAGACGTCTAGAGTTTCAATGGGCATAAATATGTACCTTCGAATCTCTCGTTGTCATCGTTCTCGTAAGCTTGGTCGAAGTCGGCGCTGCCGCTCGGATCGTACTCTCCTTCGAAAGTGAACGTTCCAGCGTCGCTTTTGGTACACCCTTCGTTAGAAACGCAAGGTTCTGTGAACCTGGCCGCTCTCATAATTCCGTCGACCGTGTTTACCTCGCAGTAACATTTACCGAAGCTATCCGGACAGCTGGAAAAGTTCACACCTTTCATCATAGACAAGGAATTCAAAGTAACCTCGAGGGAGATGTTCTGGCTCACCAAAATGATCCCGGCCCGATGCAGTCTATGGCAGGCTCGCCTCTGCGACATACAACGATAACCGATGATTAGATGGCGGGTCTCTCACGCGTATCTTACATATACGCAAACCAGGCTCGCGATAATAATATAAATCGTGTAATAAATATTTCCCAAAGTACTTCGGTCGAGTTGACTTTAATAGGATTCTCAATGAACGAAACCGAGCTCACCTTTGGCGTCCATGTGAAATATGTATGCATTTACATAAACGCCCATCGTCTGGCGGGTATTGTAATAATGTTAATTTAAATTCTACAAAGGAAACTACGAATTTGCATTATGTATTCAAAAGGAAGCTACGAATATAATTACAGCAGAATTTTTATTTTATAACATAAAGTGCTATTTACGAACAGATCACGAATTTAAACTGCATTGATTATAGTAACTACTATAGGAAAAATATCGTAGAGGTAAAAATATTGAAATTATGCTATCTTCTTTACTTATCGAATCAACGATAAAGATCTGTTGCTATAATCGTCTGATCAAAAACTAAAAATAAAATTTATCTGGTGCATTCAATTTTTTATATAAAATCATAATCAACAACTTATGTTAGTATTGCGACAGTTTGAGGTGTTCACTACTAAATGACTACAAAGTTTATGTTTCTCCAGTACATCAATATTTATTCCAAATACTACGCAATGGCGATAATATTATTGTATGCTTATTCGCAGCTATTGAAATTGAATTCAATCGAAGGACCTGTATATTTGCATCTTATAACGTGGCTAAAATTTCATTTACGTTACTTGGTCTTGGCACGATGTAATAGCAACCATATATCCTCTGCCACAAGTGTTATTGCACTTCGGGGATGACCATCGTGACCATAAAGAATTCATTTTCGCCGGATTCGAAGACCATGGGCCAATTTCTTCGCAGAACTGAAAGTTTCGATCCATCCACGTTTAATGTACAGTGTTTATTTTGTATATGTCCCAAATGCCTAGCCGATAAAAGTCTAAGAACTATCCCCACTGCCGCGGAGTATACCCCGTGAAGGGCCGTAAACCGAGGCCTTTAAAGCTTTGTTGTCCTTTTCTACGTTCGGCGTGGATCAGAATAGTATCTCCTGGATCATATATGTCCTTCGCTAGACCCATATTTGGACATATATCGAATAAACACTGTATTCGCTTTTCATCACAAATGAGCGCACGCAAAAATAATTTGCTATTTGCAAAACGTAATTCGTAATTTGTTCGTGTAGATTATTATAATGATGAAAACCCGTTGAAAGACGCTTACGAACAGATTATTAAATTTGCGATTCTTT
Organism: Halictus ligatus; assembly: GCA_028454255.1. Taxonomy (NCBI): domain Eukaryota; kingdom Metazoa; phylum Arthropoda; class Insecta; order Hymenoptera; family Halictidae; genus Halictus; species Halictus ligatus. The sequence goes on along the minus strand of CM052139.1, from coordinate 15,547,003 downwards.
TTGTAATTGATAACTTAAAATGTAAAGTTCATTATTGCGCTCGTTAATATAAGTATCGATTAAAATATCGAGCGCCGGGGCAACGTGCGTACTTTATAATAACATAATAACATTACTGGCTGTCTCTGATGACAGTTCGAAGCACATTGTGGCGTGTGTATTCCCTGGATGGTCGTTGCGGAACATCGCGCGACGCCGCAAACACCACGTGGCGAACACAAAGACTCGGGTAAAGGATTTAAAAAACACGTGGGGAATCCTGAAAAGGACAACGCGTGATTATTTTGCAAACCTCGAATGAAAATCCATTTTTACCATAAACGAAGTCAATCATAAGCAAATACAGACAGCTAATAAAACAAGATAAAAATGTATTCAAGTCTATGGCAACCATATGGAAAAATAATGCTTATTAGCCATTTTTAACGTAACACTTTTTTAACACTATCTTTATTCATTTCGTTTTTACGTCAAACATTGCCTAAAAAATGTGCCTGGTATTTGAACTACCTGTACTAAATTAATTGATATATTTTTAATAAACAGATATAATATAAATATAAATGTTAGCCAGTGGACGACCTGTTGTTTTATGTAACCGGTGGCCAGCCAGAGAATTGGAGCAGTTGCAACCGGGAGCATTGTCGCCGAGCAATGTTACATCGCATAATCGCCTATGCACCCTTGCACTCGTGTTCGAGTATGGTGTAGCCTCGACGAAAGTGCAATCAACCTTCCTCCGTCTTGACAGATCAGACGAGCACAAAGTCCAGGAGTGAAGTGTCAGACAAGGACAAATCCCGAGGAAAAATTCGCCCACGCCGGAATTATCAAGGACCTCGGATTCAGAAGGAATACTACGCAATTCCACGAACAACTACAAACATTAAGCAGCGTCGTATTTAAAAAACGAGTTTCGTTTTCTGACATGCAATAGTCACTGTAAGAGGCGTCAATACTTCCTTCAGTTTAGTTCAAACTAGTTGTTGTCATAAACATGGATCTTTACACGACTTTATCATTAAAATGGAAATAACAGTTACGATATTCATTACACAATATATCGTAAAATAGAACATACGAATACATGTCAAATAGTACATACGAATAATTTTAAACAATATTACTTCTGGCCTTGTAAAATATTTACTGAAGAAGACACTTCTAAAAGTCATTTACTCTAAAATATATATGGACACTTTCATACGGAATAAAATTACAATATATTTAATTTTTATTATATTGGTGAAAATCATTTGAAACAATTAGTCATAAAAGTATAAGGAAATATATTAACGTGTAGCTAGCAACCAGTTCTAAATTATCGAATAGCATTATTTTATCAGTTGCGGATATGTTAGGTTTATACTATTCAAAAGGGTGTTTAAAAAGATTTCGCTTACAGCACAAAATCCTTCTCCGATTTCTACGAAAGCACACTGTTGCAGATGCAATTGGCGCACCCAATGCGTTACGTCATAATTTGGAGAGCCGTCCAGGTCTTTGGACATGTACAGAAACGGTTCCCAATTGTTGCTGTCCGCGCAGAGTCCATCAATGATGCACCGAGCCTTTCCACACGAGAAAATTAGTACTATTAATATAAACGTAGGTATAAACATAGCCTAACTGTTGACATCATAGATTGATAACGGTATAAATTACGGAGATAATCGAAACTATTGTAACTTGAAGTTGCTCTGGCTTCAGTGCTTTTTCATCCCATTAAATTTAATCCATTTATTATCTACGTTGTTTCTCTATTGCGCATCCCTTTAATTAAATTGTGGATTCTCGTCGCAAAAAGAACTAAATTATAGTACAATACAATTAAATAATGATTAAAATATTGTAATTTTATTAGTTTTGTTATTTATTCCTATCTTTTTACATTAATTTTTCATTTCGTGCAGTACCGTAATTTTTCACAATTTTATCATTTTAATACAATAAAGCTTGTTAATCTTTATTCTTATAAGTTCGTCCTAAAAATACGAGTTTGAACAAGCATATGCGATTTACATGTAGCTGAATATGTTTAAAATAAATGCTAAATCTTTTCTTAGACTTAATAAAAATCTAAATGATATTTAAATAACTCAAAGAAATATAATACCTGCCTTTATTTAATGGAAGACACACCTCTAGATGCGGTCACATGTGATGATCTAATTGCGTTATTTAAATAATACTAGTTAAAGGGGCACAGTTATAAATGGCACCTTTGTACTTATAATAATCCTGAAAATAGCTATTTGGATCAGAACCAAAATGACTATACATATTTGTCATGAGAAATATATTCTAGTAATGTAAAACGTATCTACATATGATAATAAATCATCCTACATAAAACTACAGTGTTGTCACGTTCATACAGTCTTTATTTTTGTGCTAGATAAGTATAAACACTAGATTTTACTCTCTGTACACAGATATATGTAACATATTCTATAAAATAAAATATAAAAGTTATCTTTTATTGGATAGCCTATTTAAATGAATGTTAAGCAGGATTTCTTTCAAGATATGTTTTTGTTACAATATCTGCACGAAGATTTTTATGTTTCACAAACTCTGTACTCTTACAACCTATAACGGGACACCTGTAAACATAAAACCATGACGAAAATTATAGTTTGAAGAAAAGCTATATGATTTTGATAAAACGCTTACCTAGTCTTTTTGTTTAATTTTAATATTTCTGTGATGGTTTCATTATCATAGGTATGTCCACATACAGTGTTTTTCACAGGATCTACGATTCTCTTTTTAGAAATTGGATCAATTACATTTATGTAACCTCCAGTTAATTGCATTTCTGTATCTTCGTCATCTTCATTGTCTCCTGTGTCACCTGAAATTGTATGTGTCTCTGGTAAGTATGTGAAACAAAAGAAAATATTTATTTTTAAAATATAATCATATTTTTAATGTAAACATCCATTTACCTAATAGGGCTTCTACGTGCCTATCGAAATCTACTAATCTATTATTATTAGTAGATGTATCAGTATTAATCTCGGATATAGCATTCTTATATTCCTATAACATGGGAAATAGAAATGTATAACATTTTTATAAAATTTGCAGACTAATATGATAATGAGATGTTTACTTGTATAATGGTTTCTATATTAGATTCATCATTATCATATAAATTTAACAAGCGATCTTTGATTTCTTCCACCGACTTCAATTTTTTATCTAAAATGCAATGATTTTGCACAATATCTCTAAGTTCTTTTAATTTGTCCTTTAGTTCTTGTCCTCCTATAATAACAACACAAGTTATGTAGTTTACAAAATTATTTAACTACTCTTAATATTTAGGTATGATAATACTTTTGAATAATGTACATTTATATTATACTTCTTAGATCTTTGCAATCATGTAACTAATCATTTTGAAATATCGGTCACAAGAAAGTCTCTAAAATCTCAATCAAATTTTGAGAAATGTTAATAGAATAGTAGTCAGTTTAACCTTAAAAATATTTACCGAAATAAGAAATTATATTGGCAGCTGTTTGTGTATAACAATCGTGTAATTCTTCAACCACTTGTTGAGACTGTGTCATTTTTAAAATCATAAATTGAAAATATATCAATTTAGCCTACATTTATAACTGTACAGTGAATTTTATAAACTCTTAGTATAGATTATTTATATTACTATTCTCTATAAACGAAAAGGTAATGGGTTAAATATTGTCCATCTAACAACAAATATGTACTTGACAGTACCACGGATGAGGTGTAGGAGTAGACCAATGACCAAATATATTTTTCTTTACCATTTCCGTGTCGCGTCCTACCGTATCGGTCAGAACTAATAGACCAATCACCATGTGGGGTTTCGTATCTTACACAAAAATAACTCATTTCCTTACGGCCTCTGCGCTGACAAACGATAAATATTGGAACTAGATCTACAAAAACGCAATCATATCTGCAAAGACGAGGTATAGGAGTAGACCAATCACCATATGGGCACAGACGAGGTGTAGGAGTAGACCACTCACCATATGGAGCTTCGTATTTCACATGTAAACAACTGGTTTTGTTATGCCCTCTACGCTGACGAACGATAAATGCTGGAACTAGATCGACAAGAATGATCAAATCTGGTCAAATACAAATGATTGACGAGTTATCTACATATCTGATATTATGACTATATGTTCAAATTATATTTTTTTATTTGATGTCCTTATGTTATATATTTATAATTATCTTTATCAATACAATATTAATAAATATGGACACCACATTTCCAAATTATAGAAATACCATTTTCATAAATCTTGAACGTCAATAACATTTCTCCATACATATAATTATTATTCACATTCCTACAATTTTTTAACACTATTAATACGCATCCATTTTGAATATATTTTGTTACTGAACTTGTTGTGGGATTGAGGTGCTACTCTACTGGACCCAATTTATTATATTCATAAACTTTAATCTCTTTGGAAAAAATGCTTACATTATACGAACAATATAAAATAATTTAATACAAGAATACTGTGAGACGCTGCGTGCTCGTCGTCTCATGGTCAGCGAACGAGAGAGAACTTCCTCTGTTCTTCAGTGGGAGAGGCCCACGTTTGGCCTTTGTTTTTATCGAGTGCTGGAGGCGCATTCGATACTCTCTATACAGATGTATATATGTTCATGCGACGCGACACTCCATCAGAACTTGAAAAAGAAATTAAATTGAAATTGACTATATATTTTCATGTATATTTCATTTAAACAACATAAGTTTTAGCGTTAAAGAATCATGTAAAATATCAATTAATATTAATTGTGAAATTCGAAAGAGCTAAGAATAAATTCAATAATTATGTGGTTGATCATAAGTTGGCCAATCTATTTCATTACTGACTCAGAACGTAGTTGTATTATTTTCTTTCACTTTTGTAATGAGAAAATAAACGACGAACGCAACAGTACGACACATACGAACACTGCCACATTCATCGAACTCGATCAGACTCGTTCAGCCGTGATGCCAGAATTGAATGACGCCTTCACGTACCGTCGTCTCCTTACGTTGCTTCTACTACGCACGCGCTACACACAAGCGTACCTCTATTCTGTCCGTGTGAGCTTCCTGCTCGACTGTTCGACGGGTTCCACCGAATTCACGTTACCAAAGTTTCGAGCGCCTGAGCCGCAATCGATACGCGGTTCGGCGAGGCGCACATTTTGCTACCACTTTTAAACTAAATAATATATCAATGCGAAATTTGGACTAGAAATCTTTTTTAAAAATCAGGTTTAACGGCGTATACTGAAATATGTTCTATACTTTTTAAATGATTTTTTTGTTGATTTTTAAGACAAAGCCGGATAACATGGTCAAAAGTGCCTCCAAACCAAATTAATTTTTAGTCGTACCATGCTTGACAAAAAGTTCCGAATTAATTCATGAATATTCTACATAATATCCTACACGACTGAAATCTTTTCAAAATTTTTGGCTGCGAAATCGATTTTTAAACAAATCCGGAAGCCGATTTTATATCGAAGTTTTCAGTTGACCACGTTTATGTTATTATGTTATTTGTGTTTCATCGTGATTATTAATGTGTATCTTTTACAGATTTTTCAGATTATGCACACATGTTTAAGAAAATTGGATAATTGGATGTCCAATCATTTGAAAAAAGTGTACATTTCGAATTGAAGTTTCAGAGATACCAGTTTTATAAAAATTCAGTAGTTAGATATTATTGAAACAATTTTTCTTAATTTTTTTCAAAATTTTTTATAAATTGCATCGTCGTTAAAAAAAAACAAAATCAATTGTTTCGATGCCTTCTAACCGTTTTGTAGATGTATTATGTTACATTGAACATTTTTATATTCAGGAAAACAGTGGTGAAACTTAAAACTGCAATAAAAAATATTTTATTTGCGTTACATTTCAATATATCACTGTGACTCTCAACAGTTTCGGTTGGCGCAGGCCGTAACGTCTCCGGTTGAGAATTTTTTGGTCCGAGATCGATTTTTCAATATACCTTCATAAAATTGTGACGAATGAATTATGAAGGCCTTTTCCTGGTGAAAATGAGTCCAAACTCGAGTGTAATCAAACAAATCGAATATTATTGGCAATTTAAGCTTTTATATTTTTTATGCGAATGGTATTTTTAATACGAATAAGTTATAGAGCTTATCCAGAAGAAAATGACTCCAGACACGATATCATTTGGACTATCTTCAACAAGATTGTAATTTTTATCGTAACATTACGTATCAATAAAATTGTTCGATTACACTCGAATTTGGACTCATTTTCATCAGGAAAAGCCCTTCAATTCACTCTTCGCAATTTTATGGAGGTTTATTGAAAAATCTAAAAGTTTAAACTTCCATTCATGCACGATTCTCCATCTGCTTACATTGTATGCCGTTAGTAAGTCGCTGGGTCTTTGAAGTTCGGCGCTCGTCGGACCTCGTCGCCGTTTATTCGAGCTGGCACTAGTTATTCGAAGATTTATTCGAAGCCTTCGAATAAAAGATACAGATAAAAGATGAAAAAATGATTCCAAGTTCAAATAAATCCGCCTCGAATAAAAAAAATTCTCTTTATTCGACAAAGATACTTTTTTTATTCGAACCTTCAAATAACGAATAAAGATAAAATATCTTTTATTCGAATCGTTAGTTAAATAATTTATTATCTAAATAGCGCCCAACTCTGTCTGGAATGCGCTACGCATTCGACTCCCGGTTCGGCGAGGCACACATTTTGCTATAACTTTAGAACTAAAAAAGATACCAAAATGAAATATAAACTAAAAAAATTAAAAAGAATCGGGTTTAATGGTTTAATGTTGTATACCCGATAACCCTAGGCCCTAGTTATACACCAACGCATCATGATAATCATGCCATAGACACGTCAGCCAAAACCCTTGAATCATCAGGACCAAACAGACCCTTAGACTTTCTCTCTTCCACGTCATCCTTTTCACAACAAGCCTTTTCTACTCCCATCCACACTTTCCTCTCAAAAACCACATATATATCAGAGCTTCTTCTTGCATATTTCAGTGCAGAAGGTTACGTCGTTGTACCTTAAACTCGCCACCGCGTATGCACTTAAATAAAATTCTTCTCGATTTTATTATGAACTGTTGTACTCGATTACCAAACGCGGAATCCAACAATGTACTGAAATATATTTTGCATTTTTAAATAATTCTTTTCGTTTTTGAATTTAATTATCCTTTAAAAATATTAAAAACTATTATAAATATTATATAAATATTATTATAAACATTGTTGTTCAATCTTTTTCAATCTCAAATCATTAAATTTATTAGAATATACATGCTGCAAATGAAAAGCAATATCAGAACTAGATTGAATAGGTAGCAATTAAATAGTCAAATGAAATTAGTGATATCAACGTCGTATTTTTTAAAATTAAATTTAAACTACGTTCTTAATTTAACTAATATTGAACTAATTTAATTTCTTATTATTATGTTATTACACTGTTGTAATTGTAATTGCACAGGGAAGAAGACTGATGTAGTAGAAAGAACAAGAAAAAAGTGTTTAACGAAAAAGAATTATTCCATGTGGGATTCCATCCGGGACTAAAGTATACTTAACCGAAGACGTTACGTTATTATTAATATTACATTACGTCTCCTTCGGTGCACTCGTGCAACAGGCGTAATAGAATTAAAAGGAAACAACATTCTTTTGTTTTATACATCGTATAGGCCTAGCATCCGCGCGGTGTCTGAACTAGAATTCTCGACATGAGATTTAAAATTCTTAAATATACTTATATTCGTATATTGGTTCCACAATATTAGTTCTGCATGATATGGTAGGATGTGACACCGAATGGTACGAGGGCTCTAGAGCCCCCCGAGCGTGAGACAGAAAAATACATTGGGTGATTCGTCTACTCCTATACCTCGTCTGTGTCCATAGCAGAGAGGATAGGAGAGTGCTCACGCCCAGGGTTTCGGCGTTCCCACTTTCGTGACATCGCCGTTTTTAGCATGGCACAGAACCTGCTCCGTCTTTTAGCATGGCACAGAACCGGTCCGTCTTTTAGCATGACACAGAACCGTGTCGTCTTTCCTGGAACATAACCGGGCCGTCTTTTAGCGTAAAACTGAACGCACATTACTTTTTTTAACCAGGACAAGAACGTACAGCTTAATTGTTTTATATGAAATATGTAACTAATATGTAAATCTTGTATACAAAATCTCTATTTAATATAAATTAAGAATAATATTAATTGTTATGATACTTATTTTATTTTTCTCCAAGTTTGTAGTTGCAAACTCTAGTTGTAAAAAATGGAAAATCCGGAAAAATTTAAACAAATACAGATCTCATATCGAAGTTTAAAAACTACGATCCTGAATATTAATTTAATAATGAGCTCTGGCCATCAACACTATCTTAAATTTTTTCATATATTAAGCTACTGTTATTATCAATTAAAAAAATTTTTCTTTCATGAATAAATATTTTTTCCGCCTCAACACCATATGATTTTTACTAGATGACTTTAAAAACACATTAGAACTATTTTTAAATAATTTTACTCGAAAACATTCTAGTTTACTCTTTATTTCACCGTTCTACTAATTTTTTATGGGCTGCATTGCAGCTCTGTTTAATACTCTTTTACAACTCAATATCATGGTACCATCAATATTCAAGGAAGAACAATTTTTTGCGACGATCATTGAAAAAACAAATGTGTTTCCTTAATTTCAGTCCTTTAGTGCGTTGGTGACGTAGCGCCCAGCACAGCTACCTGTGTTCTGTGTCACATCTAGAGTTTTATGGTACGCTAACCATTGCTATTGAGTCGCAAGCCATACCATACAAGCGAATACATCCACAACTTCCAGAGACCTGCCACCAAAACTAATTAAAGGAAGGCTACACATGCAGTGTGTACTAAACGTCTCAAAAGATGCGGATTCCAGTCGCTCGTGTTACGATACTTCATCGAAAGGGTGATATTACATATTTATGTAACAGTTCCAAGTGCATACACTTTATTCATGATACACTTGTAGCGGCCATCGGCACATACGATCACCCATTATCAGCACACGCAGACACGTAGACACTTCACACTCTTTGTAATAATTAAATTCAATTAAATATTAAGTAAATCTTTCACGCTGCTAACGGCCCTCGTAGAGTTGGGCATTATTTGGGATAAAAAATTATTTAAATCAAAATTCGAATAAAAGATACTTTATCTTTATTTGTTATTTGATGGTTCGAAAAAATCAAAGCATCTTCATTGGACGAGTGTCGAATAAATAATTTTATTTTTATATTCGAAGATTCAAATTAAATTTTCATTTTTTATCTGTACTGTTATTCGGAGGCTACTATTCTTCCGAATTTCGAATAATGTTCGTCAGCTCGAATAAGCGGCTGCAAGCCCCGTTGGCCAAGGCACAGAAGCTCGTGCCACCTCGACAGCGCGAGGCGATGAAGCGCGTGCAACCGCGCGATCCGAAGCGAGACCAGGTATATCGGTGTGAAACTACTACCAATCAAATTACAAAACTTCTTTATTTTTCATTATTCTTTTATAGCACTTCCAGCAACATATTTGTGGAGTTTTTTTATTTAAATGACACTAATCACGGTATAATTTGATCTGTATTGCTATTCAAACGCTTCGAATAATTTTCTTCGAATAATCTTTGCCAGCTGTAAGCTGTTAAAATTTTTGTACAATTTGATTGTGTAGAGTTATACGTGTAGACAAAAGTATTTACTTTGATTGTAATTTAACCTACTTTAAAAATTAACTTATCTTATTTAAATTGAAGTATAGGGAATTTAATGTTATATTTTTCTAGAATTGTTTAGACATCATGATTGCCCATGCTCAGACATCATGTCTGAGTCTGTATTACGAATGAGTGGAAACACTGTCATTTTTTAGTTATTTATTGGCATGCTTGGTCCTAAGGATTCGTTACGAACTTGGGTACGGGTCTAGAAACAGGAAGACAGACCAACCGTACTCCACTCAATGACAATTGACACATCGCAGGCAAATATTCAGGAGAAAGGCGATGCAAGTTTCGGGGAAAGATCCTTGAACCAGGGATCTTTGTGCAGTATTTTGCAAGGCTTACGTGAGAAAATGAATTCACGGAGTCAGAAGGCATTGCACAATTTACGTAAGGTTAATCACCCTCCAAAAAATTATGATGATTCCCAAGTGGGGAGGGAGTTTCGTGGGGGGTTGGGGCAGGAAGGGTTGGGATGTGCAGGATCGCGCCTCCGACGGCCCTTCCTTCCGGTGGCGGCGTCTTGCCTCGGCCGGGTCTGGTTCCTTCGGAACACCGGCTTCGAGCGGGGCACGAAGACTCCGAGATCTGTGGGCGGACCGAGCTGGGGCTCGGGAAGCCCAATCCGAAGGCTCCAGGAATGGGGACACCGGGCAGGTCCCTCCGCTCGGGGTCTTATAGTGTAGGTAATGGGGGAGGCTAACCCCCTGTCTCGGGTTGTAATGTTAGCTGGGAGCTGTCCTGTTGAGTACTCGCTTGATCCAGGCACCTCCCCTGTAGCTTAGGTGGGCGTGAGGTTTTAGTGGGTAGCCCTTAGGAGTAGTCCCACATAACCCAGGCTTCCCACCAGGGAGTCGGGGTATGCGAAAAGCATTTCCTCACGATAAAAATAAAGGGAGGGTTAAATTGGAGTAACCAAGGAAGCTTAATGTAATCCATTTTAACTGTATGGGAACGGTTCTTAAATTCTAGAAAGAGCGGGCAAAGTTATTTGAACGGGAAAGTTACTTGAACTTTATTTCTTAAATTTCAGGAATTATTTATTCCAAGAAACCTTGATAACAATCCTTTTTTTACTGTCATTCGAACAACAAAATAATAAGTATTATCTACTTATTTAAATAAACTAATAAATATAATACAGAGAATAAACAATAAAATAAATATAATAAAATAAGAAACGTTATCTAATTTAGGAGAAAATAAATATAATACAAAAGGTGAATATAGATATAGACAAATTAGCATAGAGGAGATTATAGAATATAAATATTGAACCCTTTACACTTTACATATATAAAACAACAGAACAAGTGAATATTTTAATTACTTGGATATGTAACTGAGGAAGTATCTTCTCTCAATTTTATCGAACACGATTAACTCTCTGTTCGCTCATTGTTCCGTATAGAACAAGAAAGGCTCCGAATTAAAACAAACTAAATTATTTTACAGCCACTAAAACAACTGGTCACGACCATGTACTGGGGTTCGGGTCAACCTTCCCGGCCGTCTTCGGCAGCGCGTACACGCTCGGAAAAAACCCAGAAAATTTTGCCGTCTTAGCAAGCTACTCTATGTACAAACCTGTATCGCAGAATTTAGTGTCAATTTTAAAAATAGTCGTTTTTTACTAAACAACAATAGATATTTTTTGAATTTTTTAAACAACAATTTTTAATTAATTCTCAGTGATCGTTTTTATTAAAACGTAATTGTTTTAATATACACTTCCGAACTATTTTTTACTTTCTAAATATGTATTTTATATGTATTTGGTAGCGTCAACGCATTTTTAACGAGAGGTTTTGGTGGGAATGGCCGAAGGGATGTTTATTCCTTGGCAGATTTATGGCAGGGCTTTATAACGTCTATGGCCTGTGAAGTTAAACACCTAGTTTCTAACATATTTTTTGTTATGTTACACACATGTAATGTTTTATAGAATATGCAAAATTCAAATTGGAGAAGTCTTTTTGTAATGAACGTATACAAAAATTACCGAAAAGGTATGATGATTTGAAACCTGGTGTTATATCCATTTCCATTGCAACTTTATTTCTTCATTTCTGCATTCCGCAAAGAATACGTTAAGACCTTTCAGATGCTTCGTGGTCAAATCGATGTGCATCTTTTGATTGTGCAATAGTTTGCTGACGATGTTAATTTTTGATAATATTTCGTACCAAATGATAAGACTGATAATAAATTGAAATTCATTTATCTTGCGTGCTTATCTTGTTGCCAATTTTGATCAAGGCGTTTCGAAATTAGCGAATTTGAAATCGAATAGCCTTTACACTATCAAAACAGCGTTCCCATTCCTATTTTCTGATAATGGTTTAGGTGTAATGTTTTGAACGTGTTTTTTTAGAACATCCTAACGCGATGTCAATGCTCCAAATATCGTGTAAATCTTTTGTATAACACCAAAAAAATGTAGTGCTTGGGTTGATCATTTTGATGTTATTCCCAATAACAAATGTTGTGGCTACCGCATAGTAAGCGGCGAATATTCGCAGAATGTTGAGTTTTACATACTCACCAAGTTTCATCTCGATCGACCACCGGTGCCTTTTGTAAATACAGACCACCTGTTATCTAAATATTCTTTTAAAGTCCTTTTTTTACAGTCCTTCACGAGATATCTCAATTTTTCAAGATAAACGAAACGACCACAGTATTTCGGATTTTAACCAGTTAGCTGCTGCGACCTCTTTGACAAATGTGTACCTAAATTGAGTCGCAAAAACTAAAAGCTGTTTGAATTATAGCTGTTTTGACGAGTATATTCGTCATGACACAAAATATTGGCATTTCAAACACAGTTAACTGGTTAAGTAATTGTAGACACTTATATGATTCTGTTATACTTTAATTAGTTTAGAACTTTTCAAGACGTATTCTTTAATTAGTTTTGCAGGCAGGTCTCTGGAAGTTGTGAATGCATTCCCTTGTATGGTTCGGCTTGCGACTCAATGTGACACAGAACACAGGTAGCTGTGCCGGGCGGTACGTCACCAACGCACTAAAGGACTGAAATTAAGGAAACACTTTTGTTGTTTCAATGATCGCCGCAAAAAATTATTCTTCCTTGAATATAGATGGTACCATGGTATTGAGTTGTAAAAGAGTATTAAACAGAGCTGCAATGCAGCCCATAAAAAATTAGTAGAACGGTGAAATAAAGAGTAAACTAGAATGTTTTCTAGTAAAATTATTTAAAAATAGTTCTAATGTATTTTTAAAGTCATCTAGTAAAAATCTTATGGTGTTGAGGCGGAAAAAATATTTATTCATGAAAGAAAAATTTTTTTAATTGATAATAACAGTAGCTTAATATATGAAAAAATTTAAGATAGTGTTGATGGCCAGAGCTCATTATTAAATTAATATTCAGGATCGTAGTTTTTAAACTTCGATATGAGATCTGTATTTGTTTGAATTTTTCCGGATTTTCCATTTTTTACAACTAGAGTTTGCAACTACAAACTTGGAGAAAAATAAAATAAGTATCATTACAATTAATATTATTCTTAATTTATATTAATTAGAGATTTTGTACACAAAATATAAAACATTTAACATATAAAACAATTAAGCTGTACGTTCTTGTTGTATCGAACGTTAACTAATGGCGCTGGTTTGTATAAAAAAACGTTCTAAAAAGGTGTAACAATAAGTTTAATAACAAACAATTGAGAACGCACAAGTTCTACGCAAAGGTTACAATGTTCAAACCGTACAAATGTTAAAATGTTCTTAACCTAATGAAGGTTCGTAGCGTTCTGATCCTAGTCGTTCTGGAATTTCCCTACCAAAGCTCGGGAAGAGATAATTTCTTTGGTAGGGATAACTAGGGGACGAATCACCAGTTTGGGGCGTAATCCAAAAACTGTGCAACGCCTACAGATTCCGTGGTTTCATTTTCTCACGGAGCCTTGGAGGATGCTGCACAAAGATTCCTTGTTTCAAGGATCTTTCCCCGAAACTGGTGTCGCCTTTCCGCTGAGTGTGGGCCTGCGATGCGTCAATTGTCATTGAGTGGGGTACAGCTTGTCTGCTTTTCCATTTCGAAACAGGACACTTACCTTTCAGCTGTACCCAAGTCCGTAATAAATTTTTAGGGTCAAGCACTACCAATAAAGAACTCAAAAATGACAGTGTTCCACTCGATCGGAGCGCATACCCAGACACGATGTCTAGACAATTCTAGGCACTTGTCCTGGTTAAAAAAATAATGTGCGTTCAGTTTTATGCTAAAAGACGGCCCGGTTCTGTTCCAGGAAAGACGACACGGTTCTGTGCCATGCTAAGGCTGAGCAGATGTCAGCACTATATCGGGAACGCCGAAAACCCGGGCGTGAGCACTCTCCTATCCTCTCTGGTTATGACTATATATTCAAAACTATATTTTTTTATTTGACGTCATTATATTATATATTATATATATATCTACAATTCTTTTTATCAATACAATATTAATAAATGTAGGTACCACATTTTTGGTACCTACATTTACATTTATTTTATACATTTTATTTATACATTTCAAGAAGTAGAACTTTTTTACGAGATGTCAATCTATTATATTTTCCTACTGACTCAGAAAATAAACGAAGGACAGAACAGTACCATACATAGAGATACTACCGCTAATACGTCCAGTGCCAGAGTAGGCAAAATTCATGATCGATTTCATTTGCATGAAATTTATCAATATTAATTTAATCTTAATTAAATCCGGCGAATTAATCCCATCGAAACAGATGGGCCAGATTTTGACGATAAGTTTTAGTGGCAAATTCAACAAACTGCTTACAAAATTGTAGATTTTTCTATTTCTCTGACGGAGATCTAATTTTGTTTCTTATTTTTTAGTTTATTAAGTTATTAGAATGGTGACTCTACTATCTAATTTTTTTTACCGATTTTACTATTTTATAAACAATTAATCTGCAAAGTTTTCTGTAAAACTGACCTGTTTTCATTATTTGAATCCGTAAAATACATTTGAACAAGGGAAATTCTAATGAACTTTGAATTTAAAAATTTTCAGTAATAACATACAATCTACCAATAGTGTATATTAAAATTACTATAGCGGATTATTAAACTGCACTATACTAGAGATTTCCTCTATGGCTACATTTTTCTAACAACTTGTTGCGTAAGTCAGCTGATTAAATAGATAAGGTACCGGTCATGTCATTGAATATTGTGCAATTACATTTATTACACTCTGTAAAATAAGCTATTACGACTTACTGCATTTCATCTGGTAAGAATTTATCAAAATTACATTGAGCTACTTGTGTTTTCATTTGTTTCTTTACAAATTAAATAACATTCCAACCAAAGAAGACTACACTTTTAAAAATGGTGAATTCTACATAGTGTTGTGTACCATAAGTATGTTTTGTCCAACTATACATATTCATGTGCGTCGCATAAATTATTTCTAGTAACAATGTATTTTGATTAAATATAAAGTGTATTACAATTTTTAATCATGTACCTTTTTAGCAAGTCATTCTTTTACACATATGTAAGTATATAAGTAACAAATGTAGATTTTATTTCACATGTAACATTTGAAACCATAGAACATAGGCCATTATTACAAGGTACAGCGTATTTAAATATTATCAATAAGTTGTGAATTTTATGTATTTGTAATTTAAACAGACACCTAAACCCAAATAGAGTAAAAAGTTAAAAATAATGGAAATTTATACCTGGCTCTAGTTTATAAAAATGGGCTGGTGGAATTGTATATTTGCACAAGTGTTTACAATCTATTTGTAACCCTCTTGTAATTAACTTCTCACAAATGTATGTTTAGATGTTTGCTAGGATTTGTGTGTATGGAAGTAGTTCTAAAGTACCAATTTCATTATCCACATTAAGGAATATTAGAAACTATTCTGCTGTGATGTCTAAGTTTGATCTTCCTGATCGTTTGAAAGGCAATGATAAGTCTGTATGGTAAGTAAAGTATAATAGATTGTATTAACGCTCAAATTTACTGAATGGTTTGAATTAAACTCTATCAGGGTTGAATATATTCAGCTTGCATTGAAATACAAACCATTGAACTTGGGACAAGGTTTTCCAGATTTTCATGCTCCTGAAAATGTGACAAAGGCTTTAAGCGAAGCAACTACTAGCGATAATCCTCTTTTAAATCAGTATACTAGAGGGTTTGTAAGTATCTGGTGCAACTGTAAGATCTTTATTTTTATTTTTACCAGTCATTGTGTTCTATTAAAATTCATGTTATTTCAGGGTCATCCACGTTTAGTAAATGTACTTTCCAAATTGTATTCAAAGCTTCTGAATCGTGAGATAGATCCGAATAATGAAATTCTTGTTACAACTGGTGCATACGAAGCTTTATACTGTACATTACAAGGCCATACAAACCCTGGTGATGAATGGATAATTATTGAACCCTTCTTTGATTGTTATGTACCTATGGTAAGATCTGCTGGTGGAGTACCTAGGTTTATTGCCTTGAAACCTGTAAGTTTTACTTTATGCAAATATATATTTTATATGCTAATAAAAGTTCTTGAGTTACATATTGGTTACCATTTAAGAAAAATAAAAATGGTCCCTTGAGTTCAGCTGATTGGGTATTCGACAGGCAAGAATTAGAAAATCTGTTCAATGAGAAGACCAAAGGGATAATTATTAATACTCCGCATAATCCTGTGGGAAAAATTTTTACTTTAGATGAATTACAATTTATTGCTAACTTAGCTAAGAAGTGGAATACAATTGTTGTATCCGATGAAGTTTATGAATGGATTGTATACGAACCACACAAACACATCAGAATTGGTATATTATTTCTTGACATAATAGTATTACTGTACAGAATATTTTATTGAAACGCTGACTACATTTTAGCAACACTACCTGATATGTATGAACGTACAATTACCATTGGTTCTGCTGGCAAAACATTCAGTGTTACTGGATGGAAAATAGGATGGGCCTATGGTCCAACTAATGTAATGCGTAATTTACAAGTTGTTCATCAAAATGCTGTATATACCTGCAGCACTCCAGTACAAGTAAATATTAAATGTGTTAAATACAAAATAAAAACATATAAATATGTAGCACCAAATAATATTGATGTAAATATTTTAGGAAGCTATCGCCATCGGATTTGAACAAGAACTAGCAAGATTTGGCCAACCAGATTGTTACTTTGTGAGTTTAGCAAAGGAACTGGTGCCAAAACGAGATTACATGGCTAAATTTCTTAGCGACGTGGGAATGGTACCAACAATTCCCGAAGGTGGTTATTTCATGGTAGCTAACTGGACTGCTTTAGAAAATAAAGTCAACTTAAATGAAGAAACCGATACAAACAAAGATTATCGGTTCACGAAGTGGATGACGAAAAAAGTCGGAGTTCAAGGAATTCCACCATCCGCGTTTTATAGTGATGGACATAAACATCTAGCGGAAGATAACGTCCGATACTGTTTTATAAAAGTAAGAAATCAATTTATTATATAAATATATAAATACATTCTGCTCAAATAATTGATTTATATTTCCTGCAGAAAGATGAAAATTTAAAGAAAGCAGCTGAGATTTTAATGAAATGGAAATCCTAATAGAAGAATGGATAATAGAAATCCCTATAATTTAACTGGCACTGGTTATGTTTGTTTAATGCTGTGCCATGTGTGTGCTTAATTATTGTATGTACTCCCAGCACCAGTACCATTTATTACCAGTACAGAAATATCACAATTTATACGGATATTACACTATTACACATTTTATATGGAGAAGTCTCCACGCAACCATCTTTTTGCGTCCTTTGTATCTGCGCCGAAAGTTTTACCGAATCTGCATAAAATAAATAAAGAATTTATAATTTTTGAAGATATGGAATGAAATCAATTCACCTGTATGTTTCACCAGGAACGTGACCCAAGTAGTTTGGAAGCATGCCAACGTGTTTGTGGTAGATTGTGGTTGGTTGAATTATGAGCGGTGGATCGGGCCGTGTAATCGTTGCCGGTGCCCATTCGGTACTTTGTCGTTTTCGGTAATTCGATGTAAATTCAGTTAGTGCACTGTGTGTGGCGGGAACATTTGAAACGCCGAAATGTGCGTATCCGTATGGTATGTGACCAGCATATCCTAAATAGATTACAAATATTGTAATAATTATTATTCTATGTAAATTGTTTTATACAGACCATAAAGAGGACTAATTGCAATTCATATGTTTGTACTTTGGACTTTTCGATCATCCATATAACACTTTACCTGCCGAACTAGAAACCTCAAAAATTCTATAAAATCAAAGTAAGTTATTTAATGAAATAAAAATTGAAAAAAATTAAATGTATGATATCGAGTAGTCCTCCAACTTTCTTATATTTTACAGATCCTAATTAAATTTGGTACAATGAATATATTAACGTAAAAACATGGACAAATATTTCCGTCACCCACATATGACATGGCAGTCAACGCGATAAGCTATGAAAGGTACAAGTGAAAGGTATATTGACACTCACGTCTAGCATTCTCACGAATAAAAGTGTATCGCATTCGTTGTTCACTATCTGTAAGATCCATCTGCGCTAATATTCGTTACTGGTACACTTCCATGAATTATTTAGTATTAATAAAATCCAAATATATTTAAGAATTTAATGCAACAGTAGGGGTTAAATGTTTAGTGAAACAGTTGAATTTTAAAGATGGAGATTACAGAAATTGGCTACGTAATCATTTGATGTTAAATTCAAGGTGTATAATGATTGGACTACAGATTTCAGGTATTCATAACAAAAATGGGTATGTGAAATGTAAAATATTAAAAATATTAGAAAAATATAATATATTTTTTTCTAATTTGTTAAAATTATTGATGGACGAAATAAATGTTTCACTCCTGTTTCTTGCAATTGATGCAGAAAATGTTCATTTTACATGGAAATTCGGAGTCTAATGATGATGACAATAGAAACTCACGACTAATAAAATATTTCTTGGGATTTGCGTTGTCCATAAAGTAGGGGGATGGTGAATGATCTTTAGGTTGTTCGTATTGTTCATCCAAAAATAGGTTTCTCATTACTCCAACACAATCAGGACGAACAGCAAGCATGGGTAATTTGAATTCACTTTTAATAAGCTGCCACACACAGTAGAGAATAATATTAAACATAATAATTAATTTTGATCTTAATAAAGCATTATGTGCTTAAAGTTTTTACCAGACGATCTTCTAAGTTTCGTGGTTCACCATGGCCGCTCTGCAGAGCTACAGTTTTCTTCAATTCATTAAGAGCAGCTTTATTTTTTAATTGCTGTCGTTCAAATTCAGCAAGTCCTTCCGTAGCAAGTACAGTATATCTTTGCCCATTCCTGGCATTTAATCTTGGTGTAAAACCTAAAATAACAAATTCGTTGGAGCTTGAAAAATTTTCTAACGAACGTTTCGATGATACCTTCATAGCCTGGCATGAGAGGATGATTAAATATGGGGTCGGTCCTTTTGTATCGGGAATTTACAATGTCTATGTCATTTTTCGGCGGTCTTTGAACCTAGCGATTTATAGAAATCATTGATTTTTAACACGTATCTCAAATATACTTCCGTTGTAGAGATAATCGAAAGATATTTCGTAATTTGATAATTACCTCGTAATCGTCGGTGACTCTATTCGATAAGATCAGTGTGTCTGCATGATTCACTGTTGGATCAAGAAGCAATTTGTGTGTTATGCTTCCGTAAGTTTCGCCACATCTATAACGGTATTGAGGGCAATATCCAGCGTATCTAAAATAAACAATTATATTGATAAAAAGTGTATCAGAGGAAATAATAAATTTGTTTTATTAGATACTGGAATTGTTTCAAATGTTCATAGGTTAATACAGAGTTCACTCTATATATGTCCTAAATGCCTAACTGATAAAAGTTCCAGAACTATGTCTACTGTCGTGGGGTATATGTACCCCGTGAGGCCATGAACCGTAGCCTCTAGAACTTCGCTGTTCTTTTTTCGTTCGGCGTGGATCAAAGAATAGTATCTCCTGGTCGATATATGTCCCTGGCTAGACCCGTGTTTTGGACATATACCGAGTGAAGACTGTATATATGAAAGTGATTAATATATTTAACTTTTCATTTGATTATATGATATTACAAAAAAAAAATTACATCAAAACAAGAAGACAAATATCTGTATTTCATGTATAAATAAAAATAGCATATTTACCCGGGAACGAGGTGTGGCTCTGGAGTAGCCAACAATTCTGCACCAGCGGTCATTATTGAAATTTTGCCAAACCTAACTGAAATTTATTCACATAAAACGAAATGTTTCTACATTAATTTATCTTCATAATGCCAAAAACGTCCACTACGTATCTGCGATTTAACACTTGAAGTTTACTGCAGAATTCTAATTAGTGTTCTGCTGAACTTCCATCGATTATACAGTATACGTATATATAATCTTATCATATTTTTATCATATATCCAAATATTTTTTTTTCTTATCATATATCCAAATGTATTTTTTTAGCCACTACAAGATGGAACAAAAAATATAATAAGTTTTGTAATAAAAAATAAGGATGACCTTGAAAAAATTGAAAAAATAATCGGACAAAACAAAATTTTTCTTCTATGGTATTCCTCCCTCCATACCATTTAAATTATGCCACAAATATTTTTTGTGCCATTAAAAATAAAGGACATATTTAGGTGGCCTCCTTCTGCTGATTGTGAGACATACTGTATATTGTTCAATCAATTCATTATCTGTCGAAGTAGTTTAATTTCAAAATTCAAACTGTATAACAATATAATAAAACGAAGATTTACGGATTTCTATATTGTTTAATGTAATGAATTATTTATTTATGGAAATAAATATGTATACGACTTTTTTCCTTAAAATAGTTTAAAAAAGCAAAAATATCAGGTCATCCCATAAATTTTACGACTTTTCCTTCATATTTTCGTACGGTAAAATACAGAAATTGAAGTTAGAATTTGCGTATAAGATAATGCAGATAAGTATTTCCGTCTAATATTTCGGCAACGTTACTTTCGCACATCATCTAGTAAACTGATTCTTCCTTCATTTCGGGAAGCAAAAGTCGTTTGGTCCAATTTTGAGGAAAGCTGTTCGAAAGGGTGTTCTACTGTTCGTGTAAGTCACCTTGTAAAGAAGCAAACGCTTGAGTAAGAATGCGGGAAAATAAAGCAAAGGGGTGGGACCCAATTACTGTGGGGGTACCAATCACAGTACTTATATTAATTGTACTTATTTCTAAAGTATAATGAGTATTAAAGAAAAGATATATTTAGCATAGACAGTTTTTACTTGATATATATCTAAAATGCGGCTCTAGCCATGAATATACAGTAAGGAGCAAAACTGATTACACACTATTTGAAACAACATAACTAATTTTAAATTAGATCAAATGTCTTGAATGTTATTGAGAAGTTAGAAGGATTAGTTCATTAGACGAGGTGTAAACAATTTTTGAAAAAAATTTGAATTGGTCAGGATCGCAAAAGAAATAGTACAAGTTGGTTTCTTCAGCTTTTTTATCTGAGCCAATTCAAATTTTTTTCAATTTTACACCTCGCCTAATAAACTAATCCTTCTAACTTCTCAATAACATTCAAGACATTTGATCTAATTTAAAATTAGTTATGTTGTTTCAAATAGTCTGTAATCAGTTTTTCTCCTTACCGCATATCGGACAGGAGATACTATTCTTTGATTCATGCCGAACGTAGAAAAAGACAGCGAAGCTCCAGAAGACTTAGTTCATGGCTCCTGATGGGGTATACCCCGCGGTAGTGGGGATAGTTCTAGGACTTTTATCGTCTAGGTATTTGGGACATGTATGGAGTAAACACTGTATATATTAACTGATTTTAATGAAAAAATTTAATATCTTTTTTTTAATATTCAGTATACTTGAAAAATAAGTATAATTAATATAGTTTCAGTGATTCGTACCCCCACAGTAACTGGGCCTCTTACCCTAGCTCTTTGCATACCCGCATTCTCGCTGTTAGGGGGTTCTCACAATAAGGGGTTCTCGATGACTAAGAATCGACGCTTTTATGCTTTTACTTTTAACTGCTGTTGCACTTGCAGGAAGGATTAATTGCGGGGCAGGCTCAACGCGGCTTTATTTCACTGTGACTTGCAACGGATAACGAATTAAGGGAGCTGCTAATTGACCGCCGGGAGGGCCATCGTCCTCGCAACAGACGAGGAATGAATTGACGTTGCTGGCTCCGAGGAGGGAGGACACGTTGCGTACACAAACGAAAGAGGTGTACGATCAACGATTCGCTTTCCAGTTTTCACGGGACTACCGTGGCGAAAAGAACTTAGAAATGTCACTTTCGAGTAGTCGTTCACGAACGGACAAGCAATAATTCCGGGAGAAAAGAAAAAGATAACGTGTCGTTGAAAATCTTTTCTCTTCGTGCGTGCGTGCGCGAACATGTGTATTCCGGATCATGTGCACCGGTAAACGAGCTACGTATTGTTCGTAACGGATCAAGACTGATTACACACGTGACTCAATCTATTGCCCTTGAAATCGAAGGAATCTGCGATAATGATACCGCGACATTTTTTCATCTCGATATATATGATAATACTCGGCACTACGATATCGGCGATGCTGTGCGAGACAACTGGAATTCAATTTTCCTTGTGACGGGTCGATTTCAGGTGTTCAGTGAGACAAATATGTGGTTCAATCGGGAAACGAGTTCTATATTCTACGTAGATGCTGACATTAAGTCTACGGATCTCGCGGAGAATGATAAGGTCAGTGGTAGAACCAATTATAGATTTTTCTTTGTTCTCTCCTCTGTTTGTCGCCGTGAAGTGTGAGAATAATGGCGTTCATTGTTAGTGTCATCGTTGGGTGCAGATCTTTATGTATTTTTTTGCGGATGTACAAAAATCGATATACTAAAACTTATTACTAATATTGAGGAACACCAATGAGCATTTATAAATTGTTTTTTTTTTTACTAATTGGTTTGTTTAACAAATTGTTCTTGAAGAAACAACGTATAATATTGAGAGTGAAAAACGTAAAGTAGAACCTTAGAAGTAAATGTTAATTTTGGTAGTTTGTAGTGTTTATTTAAATAGATAATAAATATTAAACAATGATTAACGAATCGACACAGTTAATTGAGAAATATTCATTTCTCGAAAATAGTTGATTGTCGTGACACTGAATATATTTATTGAATGAAAAGTTTCGCGGGGAGACTGAATATTTAATCAGTGTTCCTTTCAGTGAATCTAGTCAATTATTTTAATATTGATTAATATGAAATCATCCACTGACTCTAAACGCAACGCTTCCATTGAGACGATAGAAAACATATTATTAGAGGCTTAAGGTTTAGACAACGCAATGGCAAAAGTGAAAACTTATGCGTGGCAACACTCGTTAATGAGCTGTTCGTGTTCTTCGACATTGAATCGGGGTTATGGATCAGAAACCGTAAAATTAGCTGTTTGCAGTTCCTATAACATTTTACGCTGTTTCCTACCGTGAGAAAAAATTGATATGCAGACATACGTTCGACAATGTGCGCACAAGTTGAATTATCCATAAATTGATCCTAGGAACAAAACTTTATAACCTATCGTTGTTTATCAAATTAATATATAACGTACATAATACTAATACGAAAATTAAATCGTGTTTGATCACAATCTATTTCAGTTAGTCCTGAATAAAATAAATAATTTAATGAAAGAATAAAATATTTTTTACTAAATCATTATATTCGATGTTGGGAGGATCGCCTTTAATCTCTTAGTATAGCTTGATTGTCAAAGTGTGTATCTATGTTGTGCAAAACTTAGAAAAAAAGTATAAATATTTTATTGATTACACAGCCTATAGTCTGCCTCGAGTGAACTTATTCTTTAGTTTTCTATATCGTCTTTGTTTTAAAAAAATTCTGTTTACGAATACGTTTTTACAAAGATGTTAATGTAAACAACAAATGGTAATAATTGTGTACTTGTCATAACGCAAAAAATAAGCACTTATTTGAAACAATGTATACTCTTCGCTCGCAACTACAAAAATTATAGCCGTTTCACTTGAATGAAGCATCAAATCGTTTTCCATTTTGAGTAAGGATACGTATCGATTTTGCCTCGCCTAAATGGCTGTCACTTGCATATGTTTATTTTTATTCGAATTGATTCCATTGTAAAGGCCCGTTTCCATGTACACAGCTTGAATCTAAAAAAAGTCATGGATCGACACGAAAGTATGGTAGATACTTGGAGGTCAGTGCACCGTTGATGAAACCCTGTGTCGTTGCCTCGGAGGAGAGGTATCTTATCTTAAGGGTGGCACTTAGGGGATGGAGGCCAGGTGTATGCGAGGTAAATCAAACGCATTGCATCCGGTTTGCGTACGTTGCTATGTATACGCGCCGTGGCGGCAAAGGAATAATAATTTTCTTCTCTCTTTCACCGATGTTTTGTTTTGCGTCCCCGCGGCTGGAGCGACCAGACCGGAAGCTTTATTATCGCGCTGCTCGTTGTAAGCTGTGGGTGGACGTACAACTTAACCATAGGCAAAGATATGCGTGGTACAAACTCTGCGTCCGAGATTCATTCGACCAATTGCGGATAAAAGTCACCGCTCCTGATAATAATAATCGTATAAAGGGTGACCTGGATAGAGGGTCCGAATTACTTGCCCGTTTCGACGCAGGATGAGTCGATTAACACATTGAGCGCCGGCGGCATAAGAGACATTTAAAGCCTGAGCGCCGGCAACGTATCGGCTACTTAAAGCCCAAACCAGCAAAAAAAAATCTGTATTATGGTGGGGCCGGTGCTCAAGCGATAGACTCAGAAACCCGCATTATCGCGGGGCCGGCGCTCAAGCGACAGACTCAGTGTGTTAAAACGAAACAGTAATACATACAAAATAACAAGTGTGTATTTACAGTGTTTACTCTATATATGTCCCAAATGCCCACTGTATATATCCCACTGCCGCAAGGTACCCCACTCCCGTGAGTGGTCATGAACCGAGGCCTCTAGAGCTTCGCTGTCCTTTTCTACGTTCGGCGTGGTTCGAAGAATCAGTATCTCCATCAGTATCCATCAGTAGCGGCTGATGTATATCCCTGGGCGAAACTCGTATTTTGAACATATATCGAGTAAACATTGTATTCCGATTTTTAGCGATTTCTGTCATAATGTCAAAGGACTAAAAGTAACTTTTCACATTACTTTATAAAAATAATAAACATGCGTTTACTCATAACTTTTTCGATTTCTATTACAATAAAGAGAATAACAGATCATTAAAGGTAACGATTTTACATTAATTTATAAAAATAACAGAATTTAACGATTTTTGTTATAGTGTACGTTCAAAAAATAAAATCGAATAATTTTATTTATTTTTAAAAACTCGATAAATGCAAATTAGAGAATTTGGGGCTCGTCATTTTGTCAGATCCTGTAGTAGCGTTGATCATTTAATATTATTAATTTAATAATGAAGTTGCACAATATTTCTCAGAACGGTCTTGAGACCAAAAATACTAAATTTCTATGTAAAATAATGGGACTGAAAGTAATTAAACCACGTGTAAAAATATGTAATAAATTGACAAATGATAAACTAAATAATATTAATACGTTTAATAATGATGTAGTAATAAATGATCGAAGTAAGCTTGCGAAACGGAAAAAATGAAAGTGTTTTGTTAGTCAGGCTAATGAATAATTATGTGGAAATTATAAAATGAATCATTCTCTGGGGAAGGTTGCTATAGTACTTCGCACACCTACTACATATACGTTACCATCGAGCAGGATTAAAATTGTTTACAGTCCAGGGCGCTGTTCTTATCGGCAAGCTTCGTCAACAGCCGTAAATCATAGTAAGTGTACGAAGTTTCACAGTCTGATTGCATTGGCTATGCAAGCGTATTCTATTTTCTCTTTCTCTAGCGCATAACCTTGCAATTAAAGCGTCGTTGGGCACGAAATAATAATTGGCGACCAAACAAAACGATTTTTAGTAACTTGTCTTTGGATAGCATACCATTTTCACCGTCTATGATCAAACATAAATAGGTTGATATAATTTGTGTTTCGTCATATATTGCTAAAATTGAATGGTATCCATGGGGGAAAACTATAAATCGTTTTGTTTGGTTGTCAATACTTATTAGTTCGTATTTAACGACCCTTTGATTATTAACATACGGTTAATATGAATTTTCTTTTTCTTTCGGGAAATTATTTATGACAACGAAGTTACAGGGCGAGAATTAATTGATTTACACTGTTTTCTTGCTCGACGATTTCTTAAACAATTTTCTTCTCGAAAGATAAATTATATTTCTTCTTATGTCTGCCCGTATGGGCAGCGATTTCTTTGCACTGGGCATACAAAGAACGATGGGCAAGAGTCCCATGCATTATCATAGCTACATGACCTGCTACGGCCGTGCTGCGGCTGTGCTACGGTTTACTCTTACTTCGCTAAGTCATTTGCCCGTAGCTGAGCCCACGGGCATCGGCGGGCTATCTTGCCGGCTAATAGGCATATTGAGCAGCTCTGCTCTAATGGCTATATATTAATAACAAGAAAGTGCAATTTCATTTCGATTTAAAGGTACTGTGTAGCCATATTTAATTTATTCTGTCCGAAATTTTAATTACGGTTTTGGTTAATTTTATAAACCAAGGCGTTATTCAGGATTTTCCTAAGAGACTTCTTAGTACTTAACTTAAATATTACGCAACTATCTTCCTTTTGAGTACTGTTTTAGCATTGTCTGCGCAGACAATTTATTCGAATGAACCGTGATTATTATCTACATATTCAGTTGAAATAACAATTAATTAACGTTGTGGTAAAGATAAGGAGGTATACACTTGAAAAAGTCGAGAATATTGATGCGACGACTGTATATAAAAACCTGTAAAGGTTGGTTAACTGTTAAATAAATATCCATCGTCTAACAAACTTTTTCCGTGTGAAACTGCACACCTCGGTGTAATTCTTTTCTGTAAAGAGATCATTTCTCCCCCGTGAACAGTTCAAACGGCTACCGCGTCAAGCCGATGTACGCTGCCAATCATGCTCATTCACGTGATCACGCGGGGTGACAGTGATCGATTGTGGATTCCTCCCATGGTTTTCGACGCATCGTTCATTCGCGTACATCTCACTTCCGAACGATAAACAAATAACGAAAATTACGATCGACTTATTACCCAACAGTTTAGTTACTCGTCATTATACCTGCTTAACAAGCGTCACGTGACGGTTTCCTGTCAACATCTTGTCAATTCTCTGTGTAACTCATTATTCGTAATTATATAAGGGTATATATTAACATACCCTTCTTTTATCAAATAGTCTTAGCTAATATTTTGTTTTAGATTTTTACGCATTTCAGGCATGTGTACATTTTTGAAATGTACAAAAATTGTTGGTGTTAATAAAAAATTAATAACATATTGATTTTATTTTCATCGTAAGGAATCTTTTCTCTTCCATCAGTTTTACAAAAAATCGAACGAACGTCCTCCCAGATAAAAGTTTAGATCCTGAGAATCATCTCCCTACATTGGACTATTCTAGAACATTCCTTTCACACGATTAACTTTGAGCCAATCCTTTATTTTTTATGATAGTGGAATTAAAAAATTACCAATCCGGTGGCAAAAGTGTGGAGATTGTAGCAAAAAAAAAATATCTCATATTTAAAAAAATTTCACGGAAATAGAAAATTGGAAGAAAAGCCCCGATAACATTTGACTGACCCTCCTGTAATTACAAACCATAGACAGACCAACGAGGCGCGGCGGAAGGAGCGATTTTTCAGAGACCAAGAGGCAGACGGTGATCTGCCGATGCACAAACAAACGGTGCACATAATCGGCTGCAATGGCTAGCAGGCCAAAGTATCGCTAAGTACCGATCGTCCTCATTAACGTCATCGAGCAAGGTGGACAGTGATCGATTGCTCGGCTGGCTGTGTGCTCTTCAGGAGTCGCGCATGCATAATCGCGTGTACAGGGGGCAACGGCTCATGCGCAATCGATCGATCGATAAATTATGCACCGGAACGCCGGTGTACATACGTAAATCATGTGTCTGCCCTCGAGGTCCAGTCCCGGCCGACCCGACCGCGGCCTGGCCCGGCCCGGCCCAGCCCGTTCGTTCCCCCTCTTCTAGTTGTCTCTTTCTATTTCCTTGTGCTGTTCGTTTTCTTTTTCATTATCATCGTCTCCGGTGTTTCCGCCTTCCCTTTCCGTCTTTGTGTCCTCTGCAGCTTGGAAATGGCATCCGTGTGCCGCCGAGGCCTCGCGTCCGACTATAGTCCGTGCCGCGGATGTATCCGCATGATCGGCGTGACTCGCATCGTATTCGCTGCGTTTCATTGTTCCGGTCGCACGGGCCGGGAATATCGGCGATGACCACGAAGCCACGCGTTAGAAAATCAACGATGACCGCGAAGAAAGGGACACGTCAACCATACGTGGCCCTTTTTTTCCCCCGCTTTTTTCCCTTTTTCCTTTTTTTCTTTCCACACGCAGAGGTCGAACGAGCGCAACCAGACACTGACTCATTCGGGTTTCATGCGCACGATGCGCGTGCACGCGCTCAGACGAACAAAGGGGTGCAAGCGAACCCTTCCATCCGCAGGATCGTGTGCCTACCTGTTGTCCGTTCGGTATTCCGACGACGCACCGATTGAAATGCTATCGATGACACCTACTCATTATTGGAGAAAAAAAGAAAGACACAATGTTTCCTCCTTCTCTTAGGGGACCTGCCTAAGCTCGATTGCACAGAGGTGTGTGTGAACCAAGGTCCCGATCATCGGGCATGTACGGGAAATTGTTATCTAGATACAATGCGCGGGACGGCGCCTGGAATACGCGAGTTTAGTATTGTTCGTCGAAAGAATTTTTGTCGAAATAATGTTCAATTGTAAGAAAATTTTCGTCGGTGATTTTTATTTTTATTTATTGTAGACTGTGAGAAGATATTCTGAAGAAGTTGTTTGGGTCGATCGTTCATTACCTTAATTTTTAAACCGTGACACAATTAATTATATTTTTTATAAAAAAATTAATTCTTATATGTCACAATTGGGTATTGTCATTACACAAATGTATAAACATCATATTTATAAGATTTCTTTGGAATAACTAGTACAAAAAGAGTTTTATTAATTTCTTAAAAACAACAATTCAGATACTGTTAAACATTAGTTAGAGAATTTATGTTATATTTAATTTATATTTATGTTATAAATTGATTGAAATTTAAATATGTGATTTAATTCTAAACCTACCACTGTTGATTAAATGACCGGCTTCAAATTTATTATTTCACTATTGTTGAAATGATAAAACCGCATCAATGGAAAATGATGACATAAATTTCCTTATGCAAGCTCATACCATAATAAAAATTATGCAAGATCTAAACTTATTCTTGTCACTTCTATAACATAGCACATACCATTTTAACGTTTTGTATGTATAGTGTTAAAGAAAATATTTGATGAAGTTACTATATCTTACAATTCTATCAAACGTCAAGAAAAATCTATAATACATTTACGAACTGTAGAAATATGTTTAGTTGGCTTTATAGGTTTTTTATTGTGATTGTATTTTGAGTAAATTTTCCAGTTCCATCCGGGTCGATATTGCACCTTCCATATTCCGATTCCGACAGGACGTATACGAAATAGAATATTTCTTATTGCGTTCAGATGTCACGGAAATTGTAACTCATCGCTCCGCCGAATAGGCTTCCCACGGAAATAGCGCAGCTCTCCCTTTCAACTGCAACAACTAATGGAAAGTACTTCACTGAAATGCATTTTCAAGGACAATTGTGTGGTTTGTGGTTTTATCGAGTTCTTTCGATGACCGCAGTTTCTCGTGGCCGTATTCCTCAGGATGTGGTGTGTAGTCCCTCAGGAACCTTCGCAATTGACCTAAAAATACGCGCAGAAAGAGTGTTCGACACCAAGACTTATTTATGGAAATCATGATGGTGCCTCCTTTCATAGAAAAAAACAATTTATTAGTATACAATGACGCACCTTTCTTACTTCAATTTTTATTGGCATCGTATGTCTTGTTTTCAATCCGTGTTAAAAGAATTTATACACGATGACGTACTATTATTATTTCAATTTTTATTGCTTCACAAACTGTATCATGTTACACGAGTAGGTAGGTGGTACACAAAAAAGCTAGAAAAGTCCTAATAAAAAGTTAAAGAATGAAAAGTTAATTAGAAGTTAAGATCTATAGTTGAATGAAACTATGATTGCTATAAAACTTAGAGATATATTCAAAAAATTTGATTCATTATTTAGTAAGAATATTTTGTGTGCGCTGTAATCGAATACGAAGGCAATCAAATACATGCGATTTGAAAACGACGAGATTTAAAATAAATCACAATTTGTTACGATAAAATGTAATTCTAAGCATGCGCCTATGACTGCCTTTTTAATTCATTTAACACTTTACCTACCAGATTAGCTTCTTAAAAGGCTTTTTAATAATTAACTGTGTGTAAAATAAATTTCACAATTCTCTTTTAAATAATTGGTTACTATTATAATTTATAAGAGGCCGGTCTCCGTAGTATTCGCGATAAGGTAGAGTGACTACATTACCGTCAAAAAATGGTTTTACGTGCTTCAAGTTTTCGTCCTTAAATGAGAATATTTTGTCGTTGGTAAAGGGCTCATTCGAAAGAGGAAGGTTCAATCTAATGTGCGCTGGTCAGGAGCTGCCGAGATTATACAGGTATTTGGTAATACAAGCATTGGAAGTAAGCCAAAAATTGACGATGTGCATACCGTGGAATCCAAGCATTTTTATGCCATTGGATGAGTTTTCTGGATGATATCTCCAGCTACAAATTGAGCTATAATTTGTCTTGATTCTGTTGGGAAATAAAGGCGAAAACTTGAAGCACGTTTCTGGCGTCAGAATTCATAATATCAATAATACAGAGCAAAAAATGTGACAAGTACAGTCACAGACTTAAGACCCGTCGGATCAAGACAAAGATGGATCTTAAATCTATGTCTGAAGGCTATGAATGGAAATTATTAATTAAAAAGTCACGTGACTACCCCGCGCCCTTAATATAAAAAATTTGTTGAAATATCAATGAAATCGGTGTCACTTTCGAACAATTTATTGAGAAATTCTCAAAAAGCCGATTAGAAAATCGGCTATCTCAATATTTAGTAAACAAACTAGTTAAATTTCACTATCGGAGCATGTAGGTGCTAGGAACAAATTCTAGTTAAAAGTTAACGAACCGTTCGAAGTTGGGTTGCAGCGTCGGATGATTTATTCCTGAAAAATTGCTGTGCTCATCTATCAGACGGAACAATTAAAGTTCTCATTGTGCATGCGTCGAGTGTACCTACCGTGTTTCAGTAAATAATAAGTTTCGACGCCTGGGCGATTCGTTGTCCAGCAGTGTGGCGCATGGAATCCGAAAGCGCGAGTCGTTATTATTCAAACAGGCATTTACATTTACGTCCAATAAAGTAGCTGGCGAAGAAACAGTTCGAGTCCACCAACTTAATACGCTGGGCTTGATTTATTCTATCCTGGTGAATCTGTGTGTTTTATCCTGTCCTATCTTCCATAGACCTCCTGGAGAAGCGGGGCTACTGGGTCAGGAAGTCATACTACATCATGTTGCACCAGGCCATATAAGCCGTCTGCGTCTCGGAAACCTAGAACGTTGGTTCACGACGCGCTATCGTGTCTTGGCCGATTCAACGGGGAAGCTACACGGTGAAGTTGAAACTATGATTTACAGCAACCCGACGGGTACATTCCGCTGGAAAATTTCGCGCTCCTTTTTCACCGGGCCAGCGCATGGAACTGACAATAGCTGTAACGAGTCAGGAAATACAATAGAGCAGAACATTTGCTAGAATCCTCGTTACGGTTTACCGTAACAGACTTCAAACTGCATGTACAACATTTATGAATGCCGCGTTGGTGAAAAAAATATTTTACATGTAATCTGAGTGGTACTAAAGCATAAATTTTAATTAATGATCTTTCACTGCACAGAGATCGTACGTTACCGAGCATCTCCAAATTAAGCAGCATACGGACATGGGAGCAAGGGTGCAAGGACTCTACCTAATCTCCTTGAGGGAGCTTCATCTACTAGATTGTTTATAAGAATGACACGTTAATACAGCTTGTCCGTGCACAGAAAATTACGATTTCTACAATTAAATGACATTTTTAAAAAACATTCCCATTAGAGAGAGAGAGAGAGAGAGAGAGAGAGAGAGAGAGAGAGATTCTAAATGTTTATTTACCGGCTGTCCTAGCTTATTAAAGAGGAGAACTGAACACACGCCTCACCGTTAATAAACAGAATAAAAATCATGACTATAATAAGTAGACTGCTATATCCTCCTCCTGCTGTCTATATCCATTTCTTTTCTATATCTTTCGTTTGCTAATTCTAAACATTTGCTACTTCTAAACTCTGGAAATAATAATAATAAAATTTCTTTTTTTTATTCTTTGAATGTATCTTCAATTTTGCGTTCGATCTACTAATTTTTGTCATAAGTGCGTACAACCCACAGTCCAACAATAACAAAAAAGTCCAAAAAATTGACGAACTTGGCGACGTTAAGGACATTGTTCAATGAAAGGACGATAAACATTATTTTGCTCTTCTGCTAAATATTTACGTGTCGAAATACAATAGTATTTCTCAACGTCCTGAATGTCCCCGACGCTACCGCGTATGCGCGCGCACACTCTTTCTCTCGAAGATCGCAGCTGACATTAAAATCCGTGCAGAAATATTATGATGAAAGGACCTTTGACTTGAAAGGCAATATTAAGCCCGAAGTATATTTCCATTGAGATCGTTTCAAGTTGTTCATCTGTTCACCGCCGAAGCCCATGATCCTGAGGGAAATAAATCTCAGGTTTAATCGTAACTTCGGGTGTCGAAGGTTACCTTCAGTAAATCTAAATTAAAACGGAAATAGCCGACCGTGTTGTTTTTCTCGCCGAAGCGAGGCAGAATACGCGGTGTTTTCGTATCGATCGGTTCGCTCGAACTCGGGCAAAACAATAATTTTAAGTTCGCCACCGTAAGAGGGAAGACGCGTGTATAGAAATATTTCTTGATAAGTTTGAGGGAAACAGGTGTGCTCGTTCGCTAGGTATTCCTTTTGTTCTCCCTCCTCCGACATTATTCTCAGTTATAGAGACAGGCACACGCGCGAGCGCCCTTCAAAGGGTGTAATCGTCCGTCGATTAATGGAGAAGATGTTGCTTGACCTTCTGGAACATACACGATTATGCAATGAGTACCACGTGGGGGTTATCCGGACACATTTGAAACGCGCTTCTGGTGTTTCGTTCTATGAAATAAAGAAAACACCATGGAATTCTGTAGGAGCACCACCAACGGCATAAATAGCTGCTTTCTGTTAGTCCGGCGGCCACGGTACGCAATAATCGGCGGGTTCTAACAAATGAGCAATATTAACATTTATATTGTGTGTCAGGGGCTTCCTTCTGCACCATGAGCGTGACTCATAACTGCTTATCGCGCCGGTTTTATAGTCGTGCCGGTGCCATAATCTGTACACCCCCGACTCTGGTGTTCGCACGATAGCGTATACCAACTGTATCATTAAAGCACAAGATCATAGACACTGCAGAAAGTAGTTCACTCGTTGATTCACGTGAAATATTCCGCACAATCGGTAAACATACGTTGTGTTCTCCACCTGGTACGCAATCAAGACTACTGAAACTTAGAACACTCTGAATGACGTTCAAAGAAACTAGTAAGGGACCCAATTATTGTGGGAGTATTGAATACCGTGCCTATATTAATTATACTTATTTTTAAATATAATGAATATTTAAAAAAAAGAGATATTAAATTTTTTTTATATAGGTACAATATCCCCACAGTAATTGGGTCCCTTACCCTAGTACATTGCAAATATGTTTATAACAATTTTGCAGAGCTTGAAGAAAGATGGAGTAGTCATAGAAAACAGTAAACGTAGTTGACTAAATAGGAAAATTATTTGCACTGTACGCTGAATTTGTCGGGCACCTTCTAAATAAATTTGTCTGACCTATGTCGATTTTATACTAAACACATATTAAGTAGTGCATAATTTGAGAAACTCGCTAATCAAGTTACGACGTTGAGGTGGCATTCTGGTTTAGAACTTTCAAAAAATTGTTGAGATTCCCTTTAAGCGTAAGTAAGTTCAGCATGTATGCAAAAGGAAAAAAAAATAATACAAAATTTTTCCACACACTTAAAGCTACTTTAACTAACACTTTCCCTCGGAAAAATAAAAGAAAATGGCAGAAATGAACAAGTTTTTAAAACTATCGAGGTTCCAACATTTTTTATTGCGACAAGAATAAATTATTTATTACAGTTTTTATTCAGCCTCAAAATGCAATAAATTGTTCATGTAAATCGGTGTACAGAATTACTGGCTAGAATTATGGCTTCCCATAAACATTCATCATCTGTTGATAAATGAAAAGCAAATTACGAATTGTTTGTTCAAATTCAAAATAGTGTAGTGTTTCGCGGCGAATCGCAGGGGGTTGTGCAGTCGACAGAGCGATTGGCTGGCGAGGGTAGCGACAGGGGGAGGGTGGGGGAATTCTAGTGGGAGATTCGCGAGTGTATACCGCCGGCTCAGTATCGTCCGACCAGCGGTCAGGTGTGTTTCGTAGAGGCGGAAGTGTGTACCACTAAAAGGAATCGTGACTGTAACAGTAATTCGTGTGTCACTCGTATCTTCTTGTGCGACAAACTATATTAGCGATTGAGATCGAGAAACAGGAACGCGTGTCACCGTACAGCTGAAGTACACAGTGAAAGATCTCCTCTCTCGTTCGCGCGATGTGTACGATTTCCCGACGTTCTGACATTCGATGCAAACGTGACCAGTGAAACATCGTACCCGCATGATCGTGTCGACGATACTTTCGAGCGTGACGGGTTTCCATCGGCGACACTCCAATGACGCCGGAAGGACCGCCGAGCTTACGGTGAGCGCTAAACTTTTTCAAACTCTTCGGCCGTGCTCGATGACGGTGCGCGCGCAACCAACTTCACGCTATCCGGGGTTGACAGCTGGCTTGTCTCGTTTGAGACGCTTCCTCGCTTCCCGTTTACGGAATTGTCGATCGAACCTTTTCGAGCTAATTGTGACGTTCGAACCACTGTGTGTCCACATGGTCCACGAAATTTAACCTAAAGCGACATAATAAGTAGCACCAATGCGCTGAAGGTTAACTGTGGAATTTAATTTTAAAAATCCCTCGTGGCGAGGAATTAAAATCAAGCAATGACGAATATGCACGTCGAACGCAGGCCAAATGCGGCTATTATAAAAGCCAAAGCCCTTGTAAAGCTAAATGAGAAAGAATTACCTTTTTATTCGATAAGAATTTAACAATTCATTAATGTTAACTGCATGCACCGCAATAGAGTTTCGGATTGACAAGTATACTCGTCAATCACACTTAACTGGTTAATAAGAATTCGAATTATAAACACCACGTTTTAACGCGTCTAGGATAAGGGACCCGGTTACTGTAAGGGTACCAATTACTGTATCTATATTAATTATACTCATTTTTAAAGCGTAATGAATATTAGAAATGAGATATTAAATTTTTTAACATATTCTGTAGAAAATTATCCAAATCGTATTAAACAGAAATATATAATATAATATTCGTTTGACGTTCTTCTGTACATTTTGCAAGATACGCTCGCTCATTACTACGAGTGTATTTCATACGAAGAGTTGATGCGACATAAAACCATAAATTAAAAAATTAAAAAAATATATAACAAATATACTGTGGATTTTATGCGTTTATGATAAAGATAAGTATGCGAAATAGAAAACTCTGAAGGCCTTAAAACTATTATCAATTTTTCATAATTATCGAAAGAGGTACACTTTTTTTTACTTTGTGGTTTTTGCGGAGATGAAAAGTTTAGTTTTTTTTTGAAAGCACAAATAAATTTGGTACGAGACTGGGGCAGACTCCTTCGAGATTCGAGATTGAATAATCGAGGTTAAGTGACGGTTTCCGTTACGGGTGCGTTTATTCCAGTAACTTTTAGTTCCAGGAGTAAATGGAACGCGATTGAAACCGGTTAACAAGCTGTCGAGACGCGTGCGAGACGCGAGAAGCGATTCCGGCAGATTTCATTCCCTTTTTGCGTTTTTCACATTCGCGGAGGTGGTGATACGTTGTTCCGTTTAAATAACGAGATAATCCGCGGTGTATCATAATATATTAATCGTCAATTTTGTATGATTGCCTGATGCTTGCTAACATTTAACATGTTCTACAAAAATTAGATATTCTGGTAAGTTGGAAATTATGTAACAGTATCTCTTTTCTATTCCTCAAATTCCTGAACTATTTTGTATTTAGTCAACTCGTTTTTGTAATAAATACATCAAATTCACAATCTAATCATTCAAAAATTCCTATTTTAATTTAATGAATTTGATGTGTTTATAAATACATAAAATTGGCAATCTATTCATTACAATTGTTTCAATAGTGATGTGATTTATGAGACAGTTTGGAAACTCAAGTAGACTGGAATTCTAATGAAACGAGAGTTCTTATAAGCGGTTTTTGCAACCGCGAAAACTTGTTTGGTTTTAACATGTAATCCTTGAAATGTTAAAACTTGTTTGCGCGATACTTCAAATTAAGTATTGCACAAATTGTCGTAGCGAGAGACGAAACTTTCACTGCACTGGATATGATTGATATTTTATTTCAAAACGGAAGTGCACAGTACTGTTATACAGTACATATTTAATGATATTTTATATACTTATTTTATAATATGTAAAATATTATTAGTAAAGTATTGTTTATAAAATATTAGTAACAAAATGTAAAATATAATTCTTCATACGTAAATACTATTATTAGAGTGTTGGCGCTATGCATTTATCACAGAGATGCGTAGGTGACACACAAAACAGTAAAACCATCAGAAGAAATTAGAAATTCAGTTGTGTTATCGGCAACTTACTGAAATGATTCAGAGAATAATGCCATTTCAAGCAAACTCATACATCCTACATAACATTTATGGCAAAACGTCTTGCATATGCAATATTTAAATAGTTAGTGAATTGCAGATTTTTAGGCAAAATAAAATTGGTCTATGTTAATTGCAAGATACAGTGGCTAAATATTTTTAGATTCTCTAAATGTGTTGCATATTTTTATGATAAATTCATAGAAACTACAGTTTCAAAATTGGTAATTATGAGTTACCCAACAAAATAGGATTTTTCATTATTATGAATTAACTATTTTTCTGAAAATTCCTATTTTCTGATGATGTGTCGAATGGATCGTGAAGACTTTAATCCTGCATTTTCCAACGGGTTCCAATCAATCCGCAATTACCTCAATTGCAGCCTGTTCATTTTACAGGAGCGCAAAAGCGTTATTAAAGATACAATGCGCTTTAAAATTATTATGGCGTCTGGCATTGTGTTATAGTTTCACATGCTCGTTGGCAGCGTAAGAAATTACACGGAAGCGCGGGCTGAGGAGATGGAAATTTTAGTCGAATAATTATTTGCCGCACGATTTAGCCCCGGATCTGTGTGTAGAACCATTTGAAACGTGCGGTGATTCGCACATCAATGATATATACATTTTGGGCCCTCGCGTGTACGGACCATTGTCAACGACAGAGACAATAGGAAACAAAGTAAACGGGCTCGTTCACCGCGACCGTTATTCATTGTTATGCGCCGTGACGTGGACCACGGGCGCGTTTAGCCTCGTTAAGAACAATTAAAAGTAACCGACGAACCGAGTGTTGCTTAATTGCCGGCCTCCGCGAACCCTCTTAACAATAAGAGATTCGAGACATCCGCTTACGAAAATCGAACGTTCGTTTTCTCATCGAACTCTATCTTCGCTCCAAAATTAGTGATACGATCAAATGAGAGAGTCCCAGGAATCTCTCTTGCTAAGAACGTACAGGGTGTCCCAGAAATGTCGCAATTCGTTGAAAGGGGTGATTCTTAAGGTCATTTGAAGTAACTTTTTCCTTTGCGAAAATATTCTCTGCGACTTCGTTAAGGAGTTATTAACTAAAAACACGGACCAATCGGAGCGCGGCTACAACGGATGGATTCTGGCTCCGTGGTTTTCGTTAATAACTCCTTAATAAAGTAGCGGAGAACATTTTCGTAAAGGAAAAAGTTATTAAAAAACACCTTAGGGATCACCCTATATAAGCCAGAATATAATTCAAACAATATTCGATAGTTATAAATTGTATTAGAAATCTGCCACAGGACTAAACAAAAAATTACCCAAGATTGAACATCAATATCTAATGAATGAGCAGAGGTACACCAGTGAATGATACTTACACGAACAAACATATTACTACATAAACAAATTGCTGATGTAAAATCAATGAACTGCTAAATAAATTAATTTAGCGGCTATAGGTTATAAAAATATTAGGTCTCTTTAGCGAGACATCTGTAAATTTTCAACATGACGAGGGCACTATGAAGGAATTATGTTCGTTCACTGGACACCTTCATATCCTCCATTTATTGGTTTGCTTTCGTGCGCTTCGGGATCGTTACAAGTGAATTTCATTCGGTAAGAGTGCGCTGATGGGACTAGAGTTATATCGCTAATATAAAGTTTAATTGAACCCATTTCCTTTGCACTAAGTTTTCGAAGATTTTGTTGCGACAATTAGTGCTCTCGTTAGTGTCCCCGGCTCTTCCCTCGCGAGTGACATCGAAGTTTGCGAATAAATGTCCGCTCTTTGTTGCGATCCTCCTTTTTACTCCGTTCCTTTTTTCTAGCTCGAAAGAAACACGATACAATGCCACGTTGAGAGTAGGATTTACCGGATTTTCGAAAAATCCTGATTCTCTCACGAGAAACACGGCGGGAATTCTCCTTTCCATTCTTTCCGTGACACTTCTTTGCTGTTTCTTTTCCGCGAGGCTTCAAGCGGTGCCTGTAACGAGGACGTGTTATGCAAATTTCTGGATTATTGTAGCTGGAACTGCAGAACACAATAATTCGGATCCCTCTTATTGACCTGAACGCGGGAAAAGAATGAACAGACATCTTGCGTTTGGTTGCGCGGACGCTTGTTAATAATTTCCGCGCGCGCTTCATTGTGCTGTTGCTCAGAATCCTTACCTGCTTCGTTTGCATGGTAACATTCCTTTTACTTCACTTTATTACGCTGCAGATGTTTGTATAGACGAAGAGAAAAGTAATGTATAAACGAATTTTCTTAGCATACAGCTTCGCCTGTTTCGTTTTGAGAATCGTCCTATCTTGGATATGAAAAGGTCATCTCGTGAAATGTTATTCAAATTTCATTCTGTTCATTAAAATCATTTACATGATAGTATTTAATTGATTCGTTAATTTGTGTGTTGTGTAACCCTCGACATTAGACGGAGGATTTTTATGGAAAATAATAATTTTTTGCATAAATTCGATTCAAAAACTCTCCCATTAATGATCTGTTAGAAAAATCAGATACAAGAAAAGATAAAAATATTGTAAAAAATATTCAACAATAATTGTTAGTTCGAAGACAATCTGTAAAGGTACGCAATGGTGAAAAAAGAAATTGCAACCCGTTCACAATACATAACACGATAAGCATACGGTAGACACATGGTGTACGAAGAATCGATAAAATTCAGTTCGTTTGGTGATTCGCGTGATTTGCTCTTGTTTCACAATTTAGCAACGTTCGTGTCTAATGGCGGGGACCCTGCTGGATCCCAGGCACTTTACGAGATTACGGGGTCACATTCTAAAAAACGGAAGGAGCAAAAAAAAAGAAAACAGAAAAAACAACAAGAAAAAGAAAATTATCCTCCTCTCATTTTTAAATTGAACCCACTCCACGCGGCGACTGGCTACATCTCCGGTCCACAATGTTGCCTCGCGGAATCCCTCGATATATCGACGGCGTGTTTTAATCGTCGATCGAATTAAAAATTTCCCCGTGGAATTATGATTATACGACCGGGTCGAGTCACGCTTTTAAGGCGAAATACTTCCACCGTATTACGATATTATCGGCGACGCGGTTTAGGTCGAGCCTCGTGCGCGTGCCTTCGCCCCTCGCGAAATTAACCATTTCCCCGTCGCGGTAATTTCCTGGCCAGGCTCACGAGGCTATTTTACTGTTTAATAAATAATTTTCATCGTCCGCCTTATCCTGCGACGGCATTGGCCCCGTGTCCAGTAAACATATCATAACCCGGATGCCTAGTGCTATCGAAAGCGATGGTTCCTATTAACGCAGGAATCTTTATCTTTTTAAACATAAGACATCATCGTTTCTAACCTTTTCTGGAAAATAGACAATTTAAGTGGGTTTAAACTTTACCTCGGGAAACCAAAAATTTTTAACCTTTTTTTTTGCAGTCCTGTAGATTTTAGCGAGAAAATACCGAAAATCTAAATTTCAATCCTAGGAGATCACTAGTTCAAAAGTAATGAGTTGTAAAGATGTGCGATTTTCAGCGTTTTCGACAAGCAAAAGCACCGCCATGTATTTAGCGGCTCCGGCCACTACATACCAACAGGGGGGTGGTATTGCCTGTGAAAAAAACGCACACCTTTGCGCACATGTAACTTTTGAACTAGTGGCGTCCTAGGACTGAAACTTGGATTTTCGACATTTTCTCGGTAAAACCTACAGGATTACGTAAGAAAGTAAAAAATGTCTGGTTTCCTGAGGTGAACTTAAGCCTTTATATGATTTAATCTGGCAGGTATACGTTTTTATCATACTTTCAGCATGTTACTTAAATTTTTTTCTAAAGTACGGATTTCTCTTTCCTTGTAAAGTAAGGTGTTTAGGATTTTTTTATGAAAACTGGAGAGCTATTAATTAAAGTGAATATCGATTAATTTTTGTAAGTTGTTGAACCGGGATTCCCCTCTTAATCTCACCGTTGTTGCCACGTCGAATCGCACAACTTGTATCTGTCTCGCACGCTCATGACATCAGGTGTGTAGCAGAACTAAAGCGGACTCTTTCACGAAGTTTCGCGACAAGCTACTTTGTGGTCAGCTGGGGCAACAAAATGGTGTAACACATCCTTGCGGCAAGTTGTTCACTTGTTCCTGGAAGCTTAACGTGAATTTACTTCGCCGAAGATCGGGTTGCGTGTTGGTCGCGATATCAGTTACAAGATTAACCGAAACCCCGGTGCAAATAGCTGGAATAATAATAATAATGATGATGTCTTCTTTATGGCGCACGACGAAACGATACGGTTGTTACGGAAAATAGACGGTTTCAGGAATTGTATGGTAGGAACGAGCTCGGCGTATAATAACAGCAGGAATCGAGGATCAAAATTATCGGCTTAGACTGCAAAAGGATTAAACAAATAACCGTTTATCGTCGAGCCTATTTGAAAAATGTCTTTGGCGAATTGAAAATAATTCTCTAGTAGCAACTTGGAAGACACGAACTGAGATCAATACTTATTAATTTCCTATTTTTATTTCATCCTGACTCGATTAAGGAACATCTGAGGAAGCGTGTGTATTTGTTAAAATAGTCTTCTTGCTTTTTACCATACTTCTGGAAATGATAAAAATATAGATAATAAGTCTTCTTTATTATTTTCTTTGTGTAGAAAATTTTGGTTCTTTCGCTTAACAATGGACTGCAGATTTCTATGAATTTATAGCATGCGTACTTTTGTAAAATACTAGAGTGCTTGTGTATTAAACAAAATTAATATATTTTGTCTTTCTATGAAATCCTAAATGTGATTGTTGAATTATTAAGGCATAAATTCTAAATAAATAATAATATTTTATAGATATTGGAAATAAATGGTAGAAAAATTATTGTAATTTCAGGGAAATATTAGTAGAACACAAATATAAAATATTTGATAATTCACTGTCTCGAATAATGCTTTGTCCACGATTATCTACGAATTATAAAGAAGTATTACTAAAAGTATTGGAATATGGCGATGAAGATAGTAAGAAGATATCTTCAATGCTTAGGGATGATAATACCATTCCTCGAATCAGTCTCAAAATTTTCTCATTCTCCCTTTAAAAAAAGCAAACAAATAATAAAAAGAAAAGAAATAAATAAAATTAGTATTCAAAGTAGTATAGGTACGATATAAGGTGCAGCTTGGATTGATGCATGAATGAGATAATATAGTAAATATGGTAATAGGATAAAATCGTTATAAACTGAGTTCCTCTTTTATGACCATGCAGTTGAAAAATAAACTATCCATAGTAACAGCTTGATTCGTTTAATTGGGTCCTTTTTACCAGGGGTATCGTTTCAAAACGATCATTTTATTTGATCAAGTAAATTTTTACTCACCTTATTTTTTACACTGCGCAAAGTTTGACGAAAGTTGCTAAAAGAGAGTTCCACGTCGACCGCAATCAATATTAACGAAGCGTCAACGTCACATGCAGACACCTGATCCAGAGAGTCGTCCAGAAATAACCTAGCATCGCGCTAAGCGATTAAGAAAAGAACGGTGGCCGGCCAATGAAAGGGGATAAGATTCAGGGGTCTGCCCACGCCTTCCTCCTGAAGATTGCGCGTATAAATATGCGTCCGCTTTGGGAATAATACGCGCTCGTAGTAGATACACCGAGCGAAAAAGCGTGCTCTATAAGTGGTCACTTGACGCTTTTTTCCTATCCTGGAAGCCTGGAAGCCTGGAAGTCGCCTGCACCCTCCTCTACCCTCATTGTGCGGACAAGAGGACAAGGAGGACGCGTCCTGCACGAGGACACGCACGAGCAGAGAAGCTCGGGATCTCTCTCTCTCTCTCTCTCTCTCTCTCTCTCTCTCTCCCCCTCTCCCTTTCTTTCTCTGCGGTCGCCTACGCCACGTTCGTGGTTATGCCTTATTTATGAGCAACTACGATGCCCGTGTGCACTCGCTTCCGAGTGCGGACAAAAGCCAAGAAATATGCCCCACGTGGAAAGTGGAATTCCGATCGCCCGGCATGCACGCGTCGCGAGGACTCGAGCACGCAGCTGTGCGACTCTGATCCATTCACGAGCGCTTCAAACGAGAGAATCTCATTCCTTTTCTGTTCAAAAATATCAAGTTTTTCAAGCGAAGCTTGTAGCTTAATTTTATTCAAGTTAATGAGATTGTTCTATTAAAATTCATAATATTAACTCGTTTAGAAAATTCTGCGGATTACTCGTATAAAGCTCTCCGACTTATTTTGTGTTTATATTCCGTGGCTGCTATCTTTTGTGTTTCTTTTTTTTTTTTACAAATTTGATATTTTGGAATAAACAAGCGCTGTGTATTCCTCAGATTTCAGTGTAAATGGTTCTACGACAGTGGTTCAAAATGCAACGTGGAAAGGAATGTGTCCGACATTGCATTTTGCAATTTGTTAACAAATTATTAGTAAAATTCTTAAGAAATTATTATTCTCCCCCGCTGATTGTCGATCGCACGACCACTATACACGCAGATCACAAAAATATGGGACGCAGTAAGTTCTACAATATTGAAGTTAAAATATCTCCTAAACTTGTAATGTTCCGACATATGTACATAGATTAGTAATAATGATAATAGAATATCATTAAAATTTTGTTAAAGAACTAGAAGACTAAATGGAGTTGAAATTGATGTTGTCCAGGAGCTACGAAACTAGATACATGGTTCTGGAAGTATCTGTTCCAATGGAATTTTTATGGGTAGAACAAAAGCCACGGAATATGCTCCACGTGGAAATTCCGATCGCATGCATGCACGCACCGCTCTGAGGGGGATTTGAGTGCAGCTGTGCAGTTTCTGCGCACCTCTGGACCATTCACCGTACGCCAGGGGCGTTACTCAACCTGAAAACCTTTTTTCGGGGTTTTATTGTGACATCGGCCAGAGTGATTAAACTATAGGGTAGGATTGAAAAGGTATTAGGTGACTGGGCGGTGGGTGTGCGGCTTAAATACGCGCGTCACAGCTGAATGTATTTAACCCCTTGGATCGGGTGATGGTGACATATTAATGGGAGCACGCGTGTTCGCCGATGAAATGAATTGGTTGACATGGCGGTGACCGCTGCTGAGTAAATTATTGGATGCTGTAATAAATTCATTCGCATTTTATAACTTGGAAATCAACCCTTCAGGATTACACGACGTCTGTGCATTGATTATAGTAGATATATAGATATATACTGATAGATATATACTGATTATAGTAATGTATTCTTTCTGAAGAATATTTCG
Organism: Halictus ligatus; assembly: GCA_028454255.1. Taxonomy (NCBI): domain Eukaryota; kingdom Metazoa; phylum Arthropoda; class Insecta; order Hymenoptera; family Halictidae; genus Halictus; species Halictus ligatus. The sequence continues at coordinate 15,502,710 of CM052139.1, read as the reverse complement.
AAATTGATTGTACAAGATCAGATTACGAGCACGATACGTATTCGAGCTGGCTACTTTCTAGAAGTTAAAGATAGCTATGAAAAATATCAAGAAATCCGAATCGTCGACAAATCATGGCACCATTTTCTTGCGTCATTGTCATAGCTGAAATATAATATTAACTTCGCTGTGGAGGATTTCTTATCAAGACATTGAAACCTCCATGCAGGGTTACCCAAAAGTCACTAGACCATTTGGAAATAGCATAATCCTTTTATTTTTCAAAAATTCATAATTTTTTATCATCAACAGTTGTAGAATCCCAAGTGTTTTAATTTACGTCAATATTTCACCGTTTCGTTGAAACGGTAGTTAATTATCTTACGATATATAAACATATATGGTCTGATGTAAGGTAATCGTATAATTACATAATTGTCGCTATTTAAAACAGTTAAAAGGAATAATTGTGGTAATGAACTGTTATAAATAATCTGCTAGGTATACGGGTCTTAATCGTCCCAAGCTAACCTAAGAAAAGACGGCTAATTATGTCGATCATTCGAAAAAATGAAATGTTTATCATTACAATAATAATTACAATTAATAATTACTATAGTAGGAAATAATTTATGTACTCGCACTTAACCAGTTAACTGTGTTTGACGAGTATACTCGTCATGACGAAATGGCAATATGACGAGTATACTCGTCAAAACAGCTAATTTAATTAGTTAATTTTTGCGATGCAACTTAGGTACACATTTTTCAAAAAGGTTGCAACAGCCAACTGGTTAAACAAAGAAATGATCGTGGCGTATAATTGTATCGGCAAGCTTACATATGCCTACAATTTATTCAGCGCGATGCTAAAATCTCGATTATCCAACAGCATCAATCCGCAACATTCTGAACTGAATTAAACAATAACATTTACGCGAACGGAACAATCGACTCCACCTACGGCCGACAAAATCGCCAGAGGTCCAACAAATATCCATACAAAAAGAAAACAGAAACGAACAATACGGAACACTGAAGATCAAGGGACTATGAAGTGGCAGAAACTTCTTTACTACATCGTCGTGAAAAAAGAGCAGAGCAAAAAAAAAAAGAAAAATGACCAAAGTTCAAGAGCGGTTGTTGTGCAGCGGTCTCTCTGCTGCACATTACGCGTTCGCTCTCTCTCTCTCTCTCTCTCTCTCTCTCTCTCTCTCTCTCTCTCTCTCTCCTGCGAGCGCGACGGCGAATTAATGTTACACTTGCAGGCCGTTATCACGATTAACGTTTGCCTGCACGCAAATGAACATTGCAAAAACGGTTGTTGAATTTCACGGCGGATTGTTGAAACATTATTACATACTTAACAGGGCAGCATGTTAACAATAGGTTTTTTGCAAAAGCGCACGCGAGACCGGAGCTCCACGGTTCCTGTTCGCCTGGTAACATTAATTTATTGGCTCGTTTTAAAGCGTGGCGAGCGCGCGCGCGTCTGCTGGCTCACGCCTCGTCGATGCAAAAATGTTTTTGCAATGAGCACACAATGGCGGCGAAAGTATCGAGTTCAGGGACATGGTGCCCTCCCTCTTATATTATAACTAGTGCCGGGTAAGATAGTGTTTGAAATGAAAAGGAAAAATATTTTCAGAGATTTCTTGAACTTTTAATGATTAGCTCTAAGTAATTATTTATTCTCATTCGTGCAACTAATATTTGATTTTACAAATGCGTATTTCAATTAATGTATTTTTCCACGCTTCAAACGAATATTTCTGCCAATATTACTGAAATGTTTGTGTATTTTATACATGAACGAAATCTTTTCTGGGATAGTCGTCGATATGTCTTGACATTTATAATTGCGTTTGTATACACATCGTATACACACGGCCTCGTATTCTAGGCCGCAAATTAAGCAACGAATGTTGTTTGGTAAATAACCGATTCTACAGCGATTCTCCTGTTCAATTTGTTCGCGGAACAACTGTTAGCAACCGTGTGTTGCTCTTGATCCGTCAGCCTGACGGTTGCTCATTGCAGAGATGCATCACTATGCAGCCTTCCCTCGCATTATATTCGATTAGTGGGCGTGAAGTATCGCTTTTATGCTTGAAAGAAACTTCATTGTATCGTGAACTTTATTGGATCAATGTTGACAATTAAGTCGTACTATGCTTTTACAATAGTCTTAAAAATAAAATCCAAGCAATTGCATTAAAACCTCGTTTATTAATGAGATCCACCGTAGAAAACATATGTAAAAGATAAACTCAACGTTACAAAGTATTCAATCACGAAGTAATCGCTAATAACCTGAGGTCTTGCTGTGACTCCAAGTCCGCGAGAAAAAAAGCAGTTATAATTTAAAATAAAAGTATAGTTTTGGATCAATATGGAGTAAATGAAAGGTTCATACGATTATTCGGATGTGCTCTTGATAATTTGCAAGTTCGAGGCGCGACTTCGTTGATAGCAATTTTATTGTAGAATTTTAATGAAATAATCGAATTTCGTTGAATCGTAGAAATAGAATTCACAAAGACGGCAAAATATGTTAAGACAGTTGTTTGGTTGGAGTAAAGTGCTTTATTATTGTGGCAATGCTAAACTGCATATAGCTTACCAGCCGTTCGATAGAAGTTACGTAGTCGGAAAGTTTTGTTGGAGCCATCATGCTTCACGGGCACTTCCTCCCGGATTATCCCCTACTTTCTGTAGTGTGAAATTTTCTTCCGGGTAAAAGGCTTGAAACCGTCGATAACCTCGGCTGGATTTTAGAGTTTCATCTACAATGTAAGACAGGAGGGCTTTAACTTTTTCTCACCGGAGAACACATTCTTTATTTACAACGATATAGGGTGGCCCACATAACTCTTAACAGCTCAATATCTCGAAAACTATGCCATCGATTTTAAAGTTCTTGGTCTTAAATTGCATGGATCTGAAGGCCCTTTCTAATTACATAAGCGTGAAGTAGTGCCCCCCTTTCCCTTTAACACGTTCGGCGCAGCATCAGTCATATTTGGGTGACGGAATTATTTATGCAGATTTTAATTTATAAATAAAAGATAAAAAAGATAAGATAAAAAATTTGAAAAATCATCGTTTTTTCATTTCTTTATCATTTCAACCAATTGCAATTCAAAGAAATTTTTGTTTACTCATTGTCTAGCAAACTAATCGATCTAACATCTAAATAAAAATTCAAGTCATTTGGACCAAGTTTTAAAAAGTTATGCGATTTTTAAGAGGGTCCACTTAATCTCGTCCCCGACTGTACAAGTCGAAACTTCAAACTGTTATATCTCATTATGGAAACATCTGACAAAAAAATGTTTCAGACAAAATTTATTTGTTTTTTCCTGTAGAATCTAAATATGTAACGTTTTATAGGAGGTTCTATTTAAAATTATAAAGGCACTCCGGCTGTCTTTAAAGCTAAAGGGGTGCGCCACTTCACGTTTATGTAATTAGAAAGGCCCTTCAGATCCATGCAATTTAAGACCAAGAACTTTAAAATCGATGGCATAGTTTTCGAGATATTGAGCTGTTAAGAGTTATGTGGGCCACCCTGTATATACTAAATTCTTACTAAGAATTCTTTCATTATTTATTTACAACATAATTATAAATTTTATATCCCTGATATCGCTCGACATCCACTCCCTACAACGACACGGATTATTTTCTCATCTTAATATAAAAGTCAACTTCTCTCGATTATAGACTTCAATTCAAATATTTACAATATCTTCCGAATATCGCAGAGAGGAGGGTAGAAGGCGCAACTTCAAAATTGCCATAATTCGGCGACGTCGTCGTAACAATATGAGCCATTTAATGTAAAAATTATAAAAATGTAATTTTGGTAGATAACAAGTAGTATGTGAAATAGCTTCTTACAATTTCAGAGCAATCGGCTACGTAGTTTTTGAGATTTCATCTACGCCAGGCAAAAAGGTACCCTTCGAGAGAAACACGCGTTTGAAGTCCGTTATTCTCCTGAAATCGACATAGTTTTGCAATTCAATGTCTCTAAGCATAACATTATGCGATAGCATTTCTAAGATCCTGTATTAAAAAAAAATGTAATTAACAAAATCGATTCTCTGCGAGGAGTAATAGCCAAAAGAGGAGAGATCGAACATTTTCTGTCAGGGGTAGTAGCCGCCCTCGGTAGAATGTCGCCGAATCGTGACAGTATAAATAAGACAAAAACGTAAACGGTCAGGCAGACCGGAAGACCGCAGCAAGGCCTAAAGCAGTCCCATAATCCCACTATGCACGGAGGTATCCCGGAACTCGTCCATCGGTTCGTTTCCATTTTCGCCGATCGCCGTCCGCACAATGGTCGTGCGTTCTGTTTCCCGAATCAGTTGACAGGCCGTCTGCTCGAACACGCAGGTAAGCTGTGCACACGTGGCCCGCTTTGGCGGTGTGGAACGGCGGCGCCGTAACTCCGGGACTCTCTCGAAACGAAACGAGACGAAACGAGAAACGTGCTCCGTGACAAGCGCACCCTCGCCGCTCACGTGTCCCTCTCGTGTCACGCACGCGTGTGTTGTGCCGCGGAAGAGTCACGTGGTCCAACAGGCACAACACACCGCGGTACAGACGTTCTCGTCTTCTGCTCGCCTGGTACACGAGCGATCAAGACGTTTGCGCAAATCGCGAACCGCGACGCGACGCGCCAAGCCGCGCCGAGCCGAGCCGCGAGTGCAACCGTCGACGCGCGACAAGAGGCGCAACGCACTCTGTCCTCTTCTTCTATCGCGCTTGTCATTTCTTTGACCAGCCAACGACGACTGCGCGCCAATGCGATACACTCTAATCGAGACTCAGTCGGCTCTATTTGCCTGCGACAGATTGCTGCATATTTTAGACCATTTTCTACCGCAGATTGTTAACACTAAACCTACCGACACTTCTTGTATACCTATTCCTACCGTGCGCGGTCAAAATGACCGGTCCTTAAAGAAAGTGATTGTTAATATAATTAAACGTGTGATAAACAACTTCCCTAAAATGACGATGCAAATTTATTTTTATAGAATTTCAATTATATGGAAAATACTGCGATGCTCTTTCCTCGATTTACAAAATTTTAGTGTCGTCCACTTTTGCGGTTTGGATGTATTCGCTACCATGAAACAGTATTCTCAACCAGGCACGTGCGTAATAGCCTTTCTTTTATACTGATTGTTTAGATTTATTAGAGTGAATACCATATTATTCACAACACAGACCGGCCGCGGTAAATACGACAGGTTACATATACAGGGTCCCCCTGTTAAGTTATGTCACCATTTTTTAGGCATTTCCGATAGTGCAATTAAAAAATGTTTTAGACAAAAGTTCGTCAGTACTTGGCGAGCTATATGTTCGCATATTCTTAAATCTAAAAAATGCTTTTTACGTAAAAAAGTGAAGGTCACCTTGACTTTTTTTGCACTACATGTTTTGGACATCATAGGATTGTTGCTGACGTCGAGACGAATTCAACAGTGTATTATACTATGACCTTGAAATAGCTTATTTCTATTAAGTTCTTTATTAATTTAGTTAACAGAAGATATTGTCCTTTACTTTTGTCCTGTAACGTGTGAAAATTCATTATTAAAAATGACATCCTTAATTTGAAAAATGTGAATTCATACATTGGAATTAATTTTCCGTCCAATGGAGGCATTTTCGAGAAAAACGACTCAGGTGAAACTTATACATTTTTTTGCGTACAATTTGAATATGCAATAAAAAATACCAGGTCCCATTAAAAAAAAACGACTTTCGGATTGAAAATCCTATTTCCGGTTAGTATCGGAAATTGCAACTATCACCATTCGATAGAGCGTACTCGAATTGGTTATTAAAATTTTTTTAGTTTTCAATACAAATCACTCTCCACCATTTTAATAGGGGTGGACGGGTGGTCTAGGACACCCCGTATATGTAATCCTATCTATTTTTGAATTCACATATTTGTTGTTTCCACTTTCGTGTCTTGTTTAATTTTGCTTCTAGAATTTGGAGTAGTATGTATTGTGTGAGTGAAGAATTTCTTTCATTTTACCAATTTGATATTTTTGCAATTTTTTCTATTTTTCTAGTTTACCATATTCACATTTTGCAGTTTTTGTAATTTTAAAAGTTTGTTATTTTGCCATTTTGATATTTTGCAATTTTTTAAATTATTGCGATTTTGCCAGTTTGCAATTTTTGTTACTTTGCCATTTTGCAGTTTTTGCTACTTTGCCACTTTGCAATTTTTGCTACTTTGCCACTTTGCAATTTTTACTATTTTGCAATTTTTGCACGAAGGAGTTCTCACCTTGAATAAAAAACAAACTTTGCCATTTGCATTCAGTATTATCCACAAGAACTACATTATCCTTCTGTACGGTTGCAAACAGGACAAGTTACTGGAACTGAATGTACAATGTTATACCAAGTTCTCACGGTATCTTAGCAGTATCTCTTTACTGCTGGTTTTATGAAGTTCCAATTTTCGACCAAGCAAGTCAGAGAAGAACTGTAACACGTAACTGTTCACGGTGGAAACGGCGAGCGCGTTGAATTCGTCGGTTTTATGTAAGAATTCGTAGCATGAAATTTATTCGACCTTGATTTTATCCATTCAGCGTCTATGTCAAGATCGTTTCGTCCAACGAAGTCGGCCATTTCAAACGAAACAGACCGAACGATAACAACGAAGATATTCCGATTGTCAGAGATCAATAACAGCTTTCAAAGAGTTGCAAAAGTAGGAATGTTCGGTTATGAAGTGAGAACAACGGCCTTGAACTCAATAGTTACTTCGATATATTGGTGACTCACCCTTGTATGTAGGCGTTTGCGAACGTGCTATATAGTATCCAGACACTCGAGTTACCTTGGGCGCATTATACTTACCGCGAAGTCGAATCAGTGACTTCGGTTATTTCGGATACCACAACGTTGTAATTTTCTACAGTTAACGTAATCATGGAGGAGTACCCTAACTATACATCAACCGCGGAATAATAGAAGCATTAGTTTCATTAATATCTACGGTAGGGTTACTTGACAGACCTACGTTTACTGAGTTCCCGAATAAGGGGTCGCATTCTTCAACTCTTTCCTCACATCGCTCGCACGCTATTTTTATTAAATACGTCCACAACTAAATAGCCGAAATCGCAAACATTAAAATTGAAATTAGGAATTGGAACTGTCACTGAAAAATTGTGTTTGTTCAAAATACGAAATCGATACAACAGTGTTACTTTAAAATTGAAGAGCTTAGTTCATCCGAACATGTTAAGCAACAATTTAGGGAATTTGAGAAAATCGGCTTTACATTTTATTAGGATACATAACATGCTCCACCACGCGGAAATCTCCATTTTGTCAAAAATGTCACTTGACATGTTTATTCACTATGAGCTCTTCAATTATGCAAAATAAAATTCACTAACTAGACCGCGTATTTTTATGCAAACTAACGTTTGCTAAATAATATTGCTGAAGATTGATGTTAAACAGAAATTTATTTAGAACAATATTAAATTTGATCACGTCAGATATTTTATCGTATTTTTCATATTCGGACGTTACTATAAATGCATAAAAATCTGAAGTATATAATGCATTTATTTATTTATTTTAATAATAAAAACATCCAACGATTTCGAGAAATAAACATAAATTTAAATATAAATTTCTTAAACTACAGCATTTTAAATATTCTTTCCATATTTCATGTTATAATGATTGTTTGTGGAACGTCTTTTTAATATTTAAATAAAAATTGTTACATTTTACACATCAGAAAGTATCTTCAAGAAAACATGAATATATTATCTTTTATGTCTGTGGCTCCAGCATACTAAATGTACAATGTCGGAAACGCGTTTCTTTTTCCAAGAAGGAGGATGCGCCCACAATCGTTATCATTCAAATGGTAATTACGACTACGAATTAAGAGAACGAGGGAGAACGCGTTCACGTTCCGCTGAAAAGAAAAGTGAAACGTTTCACGTTAGAAAGCGATGGTATTAGAGTGCTGTTGTGGGGCGCAATTATGTCGAGAATGCTTGTAACAGATAAGCGTCCAGGTTTCTTTTGAACGCCACGGTTTACAGATATTACATCCACGAAAAAAATTGTTTCGAATTGCCTGTTGCATTAGCCGCGTCACACGCGTTTTGCTATTATGGTCAAGTTTAATAATGCGAATGACGATGATTGCACCGCATCGTCAAGAAATTAGGTGCAACGTCTTGTTACATTATATTTAATCGGAAATAATACGTGAAATTTAATATGTTCTTTATGAAACGGTGATGGGATTCAGAACTTTTTTTGTTTATGGACGTGTCTTGAACAAAATGACATTATAAATTGAATATGTAATGTTATTCATTGAATATCGTAAAAAACAGTACCTGTGTGTGTTGTGTCATTAAAAAATGATTACTTGCAGTGACCATAATTCAAAGAAATAAAATGATAGACGAGATTAACATTGTATCGTGATAGTTGTGTTGTCATTTTTTTTTTTTTGAACGCCAGTATTGCACTCGGAAAATATTGTGCTTTTCGTTCATGTAATAATTCTATTATCTGCTATTCTGTTATATATTACGTGTATGGAAAAAATGTTGTCGTTTTTATCATTTTTTTTTGTTCATAAACAATATACAAGATATCGTATGAGTCAATCATAAAATTGGTTGTTCAGACAATTTAATTGCACCAAAATACGAGTGATTATGAAAACAGACTAAAAAATAAATAATCATTGAACAAGGCTCAAAATCTTTTATACACTAAATATAACAGTTTAGAAGATAATGAAAATAAATAGATAAATGGAATTTTAAATAAGTCGTAATGGGAAGTAAAAATTTGCTGAAAATTCCATTTGAACAGTAATTTTTTGCTATATTATTTACTAATTTGTGTTTATCAAATTAGACTGCTAGGACCATTGTTATGTCGTTTTATTCGATTTTAATTGTTCAAATGAATGAATAGTATCGGATAGTTTGACCGATATTATATTGTTGATTCGTTTTAAAGCCCATTAAAAATGACTCACCGTCAGCTTTAATCACCTCGGATTTCCTTTAGATTACTTATTGCGTAAGGTCGATCTATACATGGGCTATGAATGAAGTTTCATCATCGACACGCAGAAAGCATGTTGGGATTAGACCATCAAGAACGTGCCATTGTTTCAACCTATGTCTTTCTTTTATTTTTCCGCAGAAGAAGCTCCAAGGACGAGTGTCCTATTTTGATGATAAAGATTATTTACACGTATCAAGATTTGTATATGTAGGGTAAGGGACCTAATCATCATAGGCGTGCCAATTACTGTGCCTATATTAATTATACTTATTTTTAAAGCATAATGAATATTATGCTTTAAATTATTATACTATTTATTATACTATTATACTATTATATTATTATTTAAAGCATAATGAATGCAGTGGACTGCAGATTTTTATGCGAAATCAATATTCTGTGTCAAGGAGCTCTTGCTCGTGCATGGTAACAAACATTAATAACACGTCTACTCTATTTTTACTAGAAGCAATTTTCTAGTTGGCAAATTGAGTTTGTTCTTCACCCTAGTTTTCATAAAATAAACCATGGGAGTTAGTATTTGCATAAACACCAGTAGTCTCTGGCAATAAAGTCTAATACAATGAAAGCCTTATAATGTTTCTACAGTTTTGTATTTAACCTATTTCTTTGTGTCTTAAATACATACAATCCGCATTAAATATGAAAAGTGTAATTAAAAATTGGAAAATTGAACATTACAAGTGTAACTGGAAGACATCCTGTGTCAAACAACTTTTTTTTATTACATTACAATTTTAAACTGTGACAGTTAGAACAGTCATAATGGAACATCCTGCATAATATGTATAGTGGCGAAGAAACACGATAGAAAAAAAAATGGTTCGAACGTCACAACGGAAGTTCAAACCGTTCTCGTTGTGGAGCCATAACGGGACGATCGTTTTAACTTGGGACCAACTATCGTTAGTGTTTCACCGGCGCAACTCAAATGGAAACGTTTACATTGTCCAACACCAAAATCGTTTTGCAATACCTGTTGGGTGATTCTTATACACTTTGTCATCCTAAAACCAAATCTGAAAGCAGAATTGCTCCATCACGCAACGTTTTCGAAAAATGTTGGTTTTTGTAAAACTGCCGGATTTTGATACAAAATGACATGTTACGCAAAAACTAAACACGCGAGAAAGTTCAAATTTGCGTCAAGAGGCAGAAGGAACTCTCCTTTACATATTCCTATAAACAATTATATTTTTATATATTTCCTAATAGTTGTAAATGGTTGTTAAGGGGGCCGGCTGGTCGACTCTGTGTAACCACACACATGCATGAAATCCATATACGTATATGAACTTGCAAGGGTCAAAATCTTGACAAATTGACGCTTCAATATTGCAATGAGCAGTTTAAAAGTGGTCACTTGTGTTTCCTAAAAGTCCAATCTAGGTCCGAATTTCTACCTGATCGTGGAGTAATTTGTAATAGTCGGCAGAAATCTCGGTTTCTGAAGCAAGGATGACGTCACAAGATGGCGGAACGCCTCACGACTGGCAGTATGCTGCCGAATATTGCAAATTACTCCACGATCAGGTAGAAATTCGCAATTTGGGCTCTGGACAGACCTAGATTGGACTTTTAGGAAACACAAATGACCACTTTTAAACTGCTCATTGCAATATTGAAGCGTCAATTTGTCAAGATTTTGACCCTTGCAAGTTCATATACGTATATGGATTTCATGTATGTGTGTGGTTACACAGAGTCGACCAGCCGGCCGCCTTAAAGTTTGAAAATGTGCCGACGCGGGTACTTTGTACGCTCTATTTTTGTATCAAAATCCGGCATTTTTACAAAAACCAAAATTTTTCGAAAACGTTGCTTGATGGAGCAATTTTGCTTTCAGATTTGGTTTCAGGTTAACAAAGTGTATAAGGATCACCCAACAGGTATTGCAAAACTCGAAAAAAGTTTGATTTTGTTGGACAGTGATATCGATGAATATCTGTTATGAATTTATAATACACTAACTTTAAGAAATACTGGACACTGAAGCAGAGACGATATTAATTTTAATCATATTTTATATTTTATTATATTTCTTATATTAGAGCATTTTACATTTATATTTTGTTATACTTGTCATATTAGATCACTTCGTATTTACATTTTATTGTATTTGTTACATTAAATCATTTTACATTTATATTCTATTCAGTACATACATGACTTTTGACACTTACTAATAGATAAATGTTATTACAAATTCATTGTTCAATATTGAAAAAGTACAGTGTTCGGTATAATATAAAAATACAAATATTGTCTGAGTGTATCGTTAAACAGAGTTTATTCTGCCAGATTCGTCTCGCTGTAATAATTGTTAGATAATTGAATTACGACGACCTCGATTATCCGAACCTCTGATATCTAAAGTCTCTAGTATCCCAACATACTTTCAAAAGTAGTTTTAATCTACGACGATCAATAATCTATTTATTATAGAAATCAAAAAAAGACTGAGTCTATCATACTAACTAAGCAACTGTTCTATAATATGAACTCTTACTTCCCTGTTCAGTTCGGATAATCGAGGTTCCACTGTGTCCATTGCCACTGTGATAACCTTTTTCGCCAAACTGAAAATGACGGGAGTCTAATATAATTTTAACCATTCAAAGGCTTTTGTCCATGTGACGTAACCTTGTTTCATTTAAAGTTCAGGGTTTTTTTCAGTGAAACATACGTTTGTCTCACGGTCGAGTTCCATGGTCATGGTTAATATTAGTTCATTGAACAAGAGACTTTCTGGATCACTGAAAGTTTCGGTAGGCCAAACATTTGCACTTCAAGCTTCACATGAAATAACCAATATACCGCTATTTTTCATTCCAGATCATAGTAAATAGAAATTGAGAAGTTCAACTCAGCCATTCAACTGGACGCAAAAATGAGGAATTCGTAGGATTAAAGTAACAATGTTATGAACGTTTATGATTAACTGAGATTTACAATGTCTACTCGATATATGTCGAAAATAGGGGTCTGGCCAGGGATAATTATCGACTGGAAGCTACTATTCTTTGATACACTGCCGAACGCAGAAAAGGACAGCGATGCTAGAGTGATCTCGGTCGCCGAGGAGTGTAAACATAATACGGGTCGAGTGTATCCGTGTGAGACCACTACTAATCCAATAACAAAATTTCTTTAATTTCATTGTTATTTATGGGATTTTCACCAACTTATTCGTGGCATTATTCTAATGAAATTGATACCAAATATGATATAATTCCGCTGATATTTGCTTGTGTAAAGAAGGATGAAAATTACTTCCTATTACGATTATATTAACGGAAAATTAGTGTAAATACGATCCGAATGATATCGTGTTTGGTATCATTTTCATTAGAAAAATTCCACAAATATGTTGGTAGAAGTCTCATAAAAAATAATTAATTATAAAAAACTTTAAGCTTTAATTTAAAGGCCTGTACTAACGCCAGTCTTTCATCCTTCGCAAAGAAATTCAAGTAGTATGGTCCAACATTAACAAAGTTATGCGATTTTTAAGAGTGTTCGAATATTAGTGGGAGTCACTGTATATCGAGTAAAGACTGCATTCACATATTTCCTCTTCGGTTAGATGACCCTTAGAAACATATTTTCCAAAGTTTGAGACAGTGCTTATAATTATCAATTTTTTTGTTTTAAACATCAAAATAGAAATATTAACGCTCCGTATGCTATGCCGGGGTCATTCGTAACTCGCCACGGTAGGGATAAGCTCAAGCTAGCTTCACTATATACCATTTTATTCCAATTTAAAACGACGCTTTTTATTTCTAAATATGAAAATTGCTATCCCCAGTCCTTCTTCTTCATCCGAAATACGATGAAGGCCGGTCCCGAACCGTCGCGTCGCCTTATATCGAAAAAAAAGACTGTAGTGAAACATCGGTGTGGGTCAAACATGATTCCGGCATAGGTCTAGAAATTGCAGGAGTCCGAGAGTTAATATATCCTTTGACGAGTATAGGGCATCATTCGCATTAAGCCTCACATGTCCAGTCAAAGGTTAAGCGAGCGCCACACCATTTTCGATCGGTAGCACAGAATGGCGGAGATGCTCGCTCGTGTTCCCACTTAAATATTCCACCTTGAAAGATAGTTAGCCGCGGTTACTGGCGTTATCGTTAACTCTCTTATTGTTCTCTCGTGTTTCCCGGTCGGTATCGCTGGCATCGCTGTACCGCGTTGGCGCATCGCGTTCAGCGGCACAGCGCGGCGGCGACACGTGCGGGTTCACTTTAAGAGACCAGCAGCGAAACAAGGGTGCATCCAAAGGACGTCAGCTGCACGTTGAAGTCTGGCGCAGACGTAATGCCACGCGTGTATCCGGAGAACAGAATGCACGCGGCATGTGCGCAAAGTATTACGACTTTCGCGGCATGCGCCATGGGCCAGGAGTCCGAGCGGAAGAAGCACGCGTGAACGCGATTAGGCAAGCCACTCCCGTTCGAGTCCACCTAGTGGTCCCTGTCTCCTGTATCGTCTCCTGACAGTAACCGCCATCTCATCGTCTCACAGTGTTTAGAGTTTTAGAGTTTAGAGAAAATTTAACCCTTCTATACGCGGATCAAAAGTATCCATTTTGTCGTTTACATGTCTCGAAAATATTCGGAGCTTTTCATATACAGATTGTTGTTATGTTCTATAAAACTACTGCAAATAAAGCAAGAATTCAATTTTCTGGAATTTCAACATAATTCTAAAAGAAAGTGGAAAGAAATTAAGGATGATTTGCAATTTATTAAACGTATTGTTTAACTATTTTTTTTAATTAATGTGGATAATTTTGATTTTGCATAAAGGTACAGCATCATGGTGAAAATTAACATTAAACGTATCAATTACCACACATGATGGAAACCGTGGGGTACTCCTTTCCTTGTTGTACGCGAATTCAAACCAACGAGCTCAGGCTTCCGGTTGTATCAGTCGATTAGAAACTGGACGCCTAATTAAAATGAAAACGAAAATTGGACAATTTGTCGTGCAAGTAGTTCCTTGTTAATTACGTTTCATGTTAGGGGATATGCGCCGGCGAAAAAAGTGAACGACCACATTGTAAAATGCATTACGTCCATCGGACTTTCGAGAAAAATTCTCCGGTAACGAGAGTGTGTTCCTGGTACGGTTTCTTTCGCGTTTTGAAACAGGATCGTTTTCTCTAGTAATGACTTCCCGGCGGGAAAAAAATTTCAATTTATCCCTTGGCAGAGAACGGGTAAATGTAATGGAACGATTCCATCGGGTTAATTATATCTAAAAGTCGATCCCCGACCGGGGTGATGCAATTTTAAGTTCTTTGTGAAAGCAAGCCACCGCGTTGATCGGCAATAATGTTATTTCTCCTCGTGCTGGTTGTCCCCTCACAAGCTCTCGGCGATTCTTAATAATTGCCGGTAGTATAATGTCATTTTTTACAGCGATATTAATGCTAGCCCGTCGATCGATAATTACAAACGTTTGAATCTTTTTGCATTTTTCCGTCTACCATCGATATGTATGGAAAATGAAACACTGAAAACGCCTATCAATCGCTTTGCGCGGAAATTATTCCTGTCGAAGATTTTCTTATCGAACACGTGCATCTCGGGGAATTAACCTTTGCATGTAAATAATTATTACATTAATGTACAAGTTAGATGAAAACGGATTTCTAGTTCAAAAAATAAATTGATCTGTAAATCAATTGTAATGTGTACACAGAAGCCATTGCCTATTTTAGGGTCTATAATACATTTATGCGAATTTCTAAAATGAAAACAGTCTGAGAATAGGCGAAAAACATTTTCTTAATTTCTCTGTTACAAAATAATTTACATCTTCTTCCTATATAATAAACTATAGCAATTACAGTGTTTAATCTATACACATATGTCCTACCCATGCCTGGCCGATAAAAGTCCTAGACCTAACCCCACTGCCGTGGGGTATATCTCGTGAGGGGCCATGAACCGGAACCTCTTGAGCTTCGCAGTCCTTTTCTACTGTCGGAGTGAATCAAAGAATATCTCCTGGCCGATATATGGCCCTGGCTAGACCCGTGTCTTGGACATATATCGAGTTAACAGTGTACCATTACACGATATACATGAAACTACCGATAATCATATTATTTAAAGACGTATACATCATGCAAACTACTAGATATCGTAGTAGATATTTATAATCTTCGTGATTACTATTGACCCAGTAGTTAATGTGACCTTCATGAATAAAGAATATAAGAAAAAATAATTTACAAAAATAACGTGCATAGAAATTCGTCCAGCTACAGCAAAATGCTACAAACAGTTTTCATTTTTCTTCTCTTTCCGAATTATGATCGACGCAAGCAATACACAGCGTTTTTAACGATACGGTGCGCAACGCCAGCGTTAAATCGTAAGTTAATATTTCAAAGAAAATTTCACCGGCATTATTTTCTTATTGCCATAGCTCGGGGTATCCATCTCCCGGATCATGATTAAGACCTGATCCGACGTTTTTTGCCTAAATGGGATTGCCGTCGTTTTTCCTCGCGGTCGAAGATGTGCCTGTCGACCTTGGAAGGTATTTTACCGCTGGCAGCCAGCGATAACGTTTACCCGAAGTCAAATGAATGGGACAAATTGCTTAATTAATGCTTCTGTTGTTGGAAGGGAAGACGATACGCGAGGGAGCACCCGTAACACAGGATTACCGCGGTCTGTATCGTCCATTATACAGTTTTCTACGCTTGCATCCCCAGTCTTTGTATCACTCTGTTGCATCGCAATAAATTCCAGCGAGCGATGGCGCCGCCTTTCCGACGAGAATCCTCGCGATAATGAACCTTAATAGCGTTTAATGTCCATAGTGAATTGCCCCGTGTCGTAAAAAGATAGAATTCTAGACAGAACGAATTGCAATCAACCCCCCCCCCCCCCGCCTCATGCCCGCAAAAATCCACGGCTCGCAACGTGAACCTAATCGGAGAGCGGAGTGTTCGTTACGAAAAGGAACGACAGCACAAAATCTTGACCTCGATCATGCCTCGTTCCGCCTTAAAAATGATCAGAATTTTATTTTATTGTCACTATTTATTATATCGCCTTGTCACTTGGCTTTGGCGAGGGCTAGGGTAATGACCCAATTACTGTGCCTATATTAACTATTCTTATTTTTAAAGCATAATGAATATTAAAAAAGAGATATTAAATTTTTTTCTGCTGTGGTCATAATGTTAAGTCGAAAATGATACAACAGTATTTTAGAAGTCTTTAAATATTTATCAGTTTAATAATGGTCCATTATACGAGGTGTCTCGGCTAAAGGAAACCACCTAAATATGTCTTTCATTTCTAATGGCACAGAAGATATTTATGGTGTAGCGGCTAGCTGGGCGCCGGAAGAGAAATCTTCAGCGCATCAGCACCGAGAAAGATTTATGGTTTGCACAGCATAAGACGCTATTTGTGAGGAAACGTCTTTAACGATTTTGGCCACTTAGCGGACAGATGTGTCCTTTGTAGTTCCCAACGACGAACTCAATAGCGCAAGTGGACGCCATAAATTTTGGGTAGTCGAATGGTCTTCAGCTTAGAGTGTCCCAGCGACGCGTGCCTGGTTTCTATCAACTGGGAAAGTTGGGCCCGTTGACGTAACCCAGCAGTCACGTACCGCACTTAGCATGAGGCCCGGAAGACACCCCGCTGCATCACCAAATCTAGATTTGTAACAAAACGACGTGCTCACCCTTCTCACGCACAAGGAGTGTGGAATGTGGGCGTGTTGCGCAAAATTCACTGATTGGTGGAAGTATCTCGAAAGGACTTCCACCAATCAGTCGACATGCTTTGCAAACGATAAAGAGGCAGACTACCGACGCGAGAGGAGTCTAGTCCCGGTCAAAGCACAGATACATAGTTTAGCCACGGTCCATAGCCGAGTCACGCCGAGACGTAACCGTAGATTTGTAACCGCACGCGATCTATCCACCTCGGACGCTACCGCGACATCGCTAAGAAAATAAATAACTTAGTCACAAAACCTGATTTGAACATTATTGGAAGGAACCATCCTGCGATAACCTCTTCCTTCAATGGCATTGAAGAACAATTCTTTTTTTTTCGGTTATTTTTTCATAGTTTTTTCGAGGTCATCGAATTTTATATCGGGAGAACTTATATTTTTGATTGCATCTTGTAGCCATTGGAAAAATACATTTCGACATGTTCAAGCCACGACCTGAAGGTAACTTTGAGTACCAAAAATCTCAGGGAGCCTCTAGGAAGGAAGTCAAACGCAGACGAACCCAGTGCCAAAACAGAGGGATGGGGGCTGCTAGGAGGGTGAAACTTCGTGAACGAACCCAAAGCGAAATTGGGGTGCCATTAAGTTGGAGAAATCTTTGTTTGGATTATGGTATGTGGCGGACGAAGCTGATGCGAAATCAGGGAGTCACTAGGATAGATAGTAGGCCTCGTAACTAATATAATTTAATTGATACATTCTGAGCGGTAAGATTGTATCGTGTGGGAACGTTCAGTTACTAGATTAGGATATTGGACGAGAATTAAGGGTTTCAAAGATTGTACAATTTACCAAACAACACAAATATATTCTGATTAAAATGTGTTTTAACGGTGTTGTTTAAGATGCTCGGTGTTGACTCACTGGCAATGCAGGGTCTAATAGCAGTTGCTGAATACTGAAATAGAACTGTTACCGGATTATCGGGTCTATTGACACGAAAGGGAACTTTAGCCCGATCTCACTGGAACTGACTATTACGAATGCGACTCGACGTGACTGTACACGTTACTACACAATTACTGACCGCAGAGAGTGCAAATACAAGTGTTTATATACCCCCAAATGAATAGGGTGATCTGTTCATAATCTGAGGTTACATAGGGTCACATTCTAGTTTTTGTTGTTTCCAATTAAATCAGGCCACAATTCGATCTTTGTTAGAAGGGTTATGAGAAAGGTTATCTAGGGCACTTCCTGCCAAAGACGATCTTAAACAGATTCCAGTGTTAGAAAGTTGAACGGAATCTGTTCTCCATACATAACAAATTATGAAAAAGGTCTGCCATTCGAGAACTAATATAACACTGTCCAACACCAAAATCGTTTTGCAATACCTGTTGGCTGATTCTTATGCACTTCGTCATCCTAAAACCAAATCTGAAAGCAGAATTGCTCCATCACGCAACGTTTTCGAAAAATTTTGGTTTTTGTAAAACTGCCGGATTTTGATACAAAATGACGTGTTACGCAAAAACTAAACACGCGAGAAAGTTCAAATTTGCGTCAAGAGGCAGAAGGAACTCTCCTTTACATATTTCTATAGACAATTATATTTTTATATATTTCCTAATAGTTGTAAATGGTTGTTAAAGTTTGAAAATGTGCCGACGCGGGTACTTTGTACGCTCTATTTTTGTATCTAAATAGGGCATTTTTACAAAAACGAAAATTTTTCGAAAACGTTGCGTGATGGAGCAATTCTGCTTTCAGATTTGGTTTCAGGTTCACAAAGTGTATAAGAATCACCCAACAGGTATTGCAAAACTCGAAAAAAGTTTGATTTTGTTGGACAGTGTAATTAGTTGTTCTCTTATTCGAACGCTCGCGTTCCACTGAATTAATTGGAGTGACAGAGGCTCTGCCATATCATGGATTCAACAAGTAATTATCATGAATATTGTGTCGTATTTAGATTCGTTTTAACCAGAAAAGTATCGCGAAGATGTTAATAAAAGTATGATAAAAAAATTATGAAAAACAAGAAAGTTTCATCACTCTATTGTCTTGTAGAGGTTCACTCGCCAACCTTTTCAATTACAGATATCTAGTTACAGATTTATTTTCTTTTATAAATATCGATTAGGAACAACGTACCGACATTTTTCGAGAAAGAGAACCGTCAATCCGGCGCTTATCTCGCGTCCCTGAATTTGAAGATGGTAAGTTGAAAAAGCAGACGAGACGATCGGAGATCACAGCGATCGAGGCTAAAGTAGGGTAGACGCGGTACACCCGGAAACCTCAAATAGCGCAAAGTTTCCGAGACCTCTTGGCTGACTGGTTTGCTGGCGATTTTTCCGGGAGGTTAGCGCAACAATCGTAACCCAAGCTATCACGCACGTTCGATCTAATGGACAGCCGCAGGCCATCCAAGGAGGTACTCTCGAGAAGCCAAAGAACCCGGGGTTCTCCTCTTCTTGTGTTCCGTCAATTCCGATCTTCCCTTCCATGGCACGTGATATCTGTCCATTGTCTCGGCTGTCCGTAACAATGGCGATACGCTGCGCGCGCCGGAAAAGGCTCTCTAGTGTGTTATCGTAACTCTTGGATTTAATGGCCACGGCGCCACGGCGTTTGATTTATACGCGTCCCCGTTGGGAACAGTGGCCAACCCGCATCACAGAAATTTGTGTTCTTCGGACTCGTCTCGCCATCTTGTCTGTGAATCGCGAATCGCCACACGCATCCATACGATCCTGACCTCTCGCGAATCTTCTATTGCCACCGCGTGCCGCGCTTTGCTTCTTTTCTTCATATTTTTTTTTACCCCTCCATCCCGTTTTGTTTTATAGCCGATTCAATCGATAGTCACCACGCTGACGACGCGACGCGACGGTGAGTTTTCTGTATTTGGCCTGGTTCCATTTTCTTCGGACGTTTTCTATATTTCGGATTCGATGACTTAGCGCTAGATACTTTTTCGTTGACGAAAGCTTTCGCGGATCTGGAACAACCTCTTCAGAATCTCGCGAATTATAGCCGGGCATCATAGACATGAACGATTCGTTTTCTATTTCAGATACCGTCAATCTTTATATTTCTAGTTTCAGTTTATGGCAAAATGTAATTAGTTGAATTGACATATATTCAATCGCGTGACTAAGATTGGTCGTTTCACCGCCACTCAACGGCCACCGAACGATACTAACTAATATTAGTCGTGTTAGCCATTTATGTTCTGCAGATCATTTGTCATTTGTCGAATCATAATCTATTAGAAACTGTAACAAAGAACAGAAAGATAAACACGGAAATCATGCTGGTCGGATATGTGTCTATAATATGTATATGTATGTACAGGGTGTACCAGATAAAATGTTACGAGGTGTTTTCTCAGACTCTAATGAAGATATCGACTTATTTTTTTTTAATTAAACGATTAAGGAAGACTAACATTTTAGTATGTATGCAACCGATGTACAAGCAGTTCGTATTCTCATTTTCATGTCTTCTTCAGCTGTTGGGAGATAGTATGTGTTAATATTATGATATTTTTCATTTTTCTTTTTCGTCTCTTCAACGTTTCAAGTCACAACAAATTGTTCGGTATAACGCTGTAATTATGCGCAATAAAAAGAAAAATTCAAGTAAATACTATTCAGTCTAATCACAGTTGTCACAATAACAAAAAATATTTGGGGGCCCTCCTTTCTGCTCAAAAAATTTAATACAAACGAAAATATTAGCCCTCCTTAACCATTTAGTATAAAAAAATTTAGTCGATATCTTCATTAGATTCTGAGAAAACAGCTTGTAACACTTTATCTGGTACACCCTGTACACTTATTATACAAGGTGTCTTATTATACAAGGGTTCTCGCATACCATTGACAACCGTTTGGGAAATAATTATACGCATAGAAATGAGTCGGAAAGGAAAAATAAAATTTTTTTGTTTGACGCTACGCCTCGTTTTCGAGAAGAACGAGTGCAGAGATCCGTCGGGTTAGCGTGCTTTATTATTGGTGTATGCAAGCAGTAGAATCAGTAATACAGCGACAGTTAGTGTTCCACGGGTATTAAAATAGAAGAAACTTGAAATTCGATAAAACTTTCTTGCAGCACGAATATTCCAAGCATTCAAATTTTTAATTCAGGATTCTCAGTTTTCAGCATTCCCAAGACAATATCAAAGTGGCCAAAAACCTTTGTCCGTGACTTGCTTGGCAACTATCAGGCCGTAGCATCGAGGCAACGATTCCCGGACTGTTAGCTACCCTGTGTATCTTTTTGTTTCTAGTTTGGTCCTCTATCGCGGTTCTTGCGCCAGGCCGCAGCCAACGTTGTGCATCGAGTTTTCATCTCGGCGAACGCACACGCGCGAGCGCGTTATTAGAATTCTATTACTATACGAGTTTCCTGTTTTCTTGCCGGCAAAACGAAAACGTGTTGTTTTCTTGCCGTCCGCACATAATCCAATAAAACTGGTGAACGGTCTTCTTTGCGGGACCGTTTAACATGTTCAAACGAACTGTTGAACTTTCGCGACGTGACGCACCGGATCCTCCGAATGAATTTTACCGCGCGCCGGCCGCGACCGTTTAATGAGTTTATTAGCGTCGATTGGGTAGAATGAAAAGATTGTTGTCGCTGGACCGACTGTACGGCCGCTGGTGAAACAGGTAGCCTAACTCGGGAAGCACTCTATCGATTTTAACACAATTGTATGTGAAACACGTGCTAGTACAGTCTTTACTCGATATATGTCCCAAGTATCTAACCGGTAAAAGTTCCAGAAGTATCCCCACTGCCGCGGGGTATACACCGTGAGGGGCCTCAAAGATCGAGTGACCTCGATCGCCAAGAAGTGTAAACATAATACGGGACGGTGTATTGGTGCGCGACCAGGGGACCACGATTAATCCAATAACAATAATTTTATTTTTCATTATTTTCTTATGGGAATTTCACCAACGTATTCGTGACATTTTTCTAATGAAAATAATACGTAATATAATATAATTCCGCTGATATTTACACTAATTTTCCGTTAATATAATTGTAATGGAAAGTAACTGCCATCCTTCATTACACAAGTAAATATCAACGGAATTTATATCATATTTGGTATCAATTTCATCAGAAAAATGCCACGAATATGTTGGTGAAATTTATGAAAATGAAGAAGTTTTTTTATTGGATTAGTAGTGGTATCATACCAATACACTCGGCCCGTATTATGTTTACATTCCTCCGTGACCGAGGCCACTCGTGCTTCGCTGTCCTTTTCTACGTTTGGCAATGTATCAAAGAATAGTGTCTTCTAACCGAAAATTGTCCCTGTCCAGACCCGTGTTTTTGGACATGTATGTGGAGTAGACACTGTACTCGTTGCTTAAACACTAAATTTCCGATCCTTGAGAAATTGTCAATATTTGAACTACAGTGACCGAAAGTTTAAACACAAGTAAGAAAATAAGGATTTTGGGGCAAAAGGTTCAAAATTTGAACAAGAAGCATATTACAAAAATATATTTATACACTATAAGATTTGCACATATATACTTACCGAAACATTTATGCAAAAATGTTTACAAACAAAATCATATTTTTCGTGCATAAGTCAAGTGAGAAGTTCGTTTAAACGCACGTGTAAAGAAAACAATTTAATATTGAAAATATATAGATATTGCAAATTTAATATTTTGTATGGCCACCATTACTTCGAATTAAAGGGAAAATTCGATTTGTCATTGAATTTATAAAACTATTTACGACAGTATAAGAAATCTCTTCTTTTAAACTGTCAATGTTGGCGAATTGTCGGCCATTAGCATATACTTTCCTGACCAGTGTGTCCCGTAAATTTTCTATGGGATTCATATCAGGGCTACATGTTGGCCATTCCGTCACAGGAATGTTCCGTGCTTGAAAGCATTCACAGAAATATTTTGAACCGTGAACTGCTGCGTTGTCTTGCTGAAATATAAATTCATTTTCACCAACTATATCTTCTAAAAATGGAATTAACACCCCATCGAGCATGTCTATGTACTTCTCCAAATTCATTTTGGTGGAAACGAAACAAAGTTTTAATATTTCAAATGTAGAAAAAGTTCCCAATCACTAAACTTCCACCATGAAAATTTCTGCTCAATCTTGGATCATTCTTTTGACAGATATCATGCCAATATGAGGAATATCCACCTGGACTAACTAAATTAAACTTTTTCTCATCGGTAAAGATGTGACCTTAGTCCGTTCGTCAGTCCAGTGCATATGATTTTTTGCCAATTGTAGCTAAGTAGGTTTATAATGTTCCTTTGACATCTGTTTTCTTTGAGATTTTTTAAGAACAACGCTTGATGCGTTGTGCAAAATTTGTTATACACGCCTCGCAGTTATTGACAATTGCAATTTACTAACAATTTGACGTGCAACTAATTTGTTTTTTGTCGCTTCACTTCTGATTGTGTTTTGTTTTCGATTTGTTATTTTCGTATTGCCTTCTGTAGCATATTTTTTCCCGTAATTTTCTCCAAGTTTCTGACTTTTCAGCTTCATTTAAAGTTTTTCCTTTTACCTTTATTATCACTCTTTAAATCAAACACTTACCCTTCTAATTTCTCTCAATATCTGAGAAAGAAGAGCATTGTGTTTTAACGAATTCCGCACGAAAAATTTGGTTTTATTTGTAAAAATATTTGCATAAATGTTTAGGTAAATATATATGTACAAATCTTATAGTGTATAAATATCAAATTTAGGTCACTGTGTAATAATTTCGTTTAAAAGGATAGTTCAATAATATATTTTAATTTTTTCATTTTTTTCAGGATATTTGTGCATGATATATCATTTTTTTGTTCGACCCCTCGTTTTCAAGAAAATCGAGTCAGCGAATACGCGCGCTGTTGACGATAGGAATTGTCTGACGCGTCTGATCATGATCAACCAATTCTACTTCCTGCATACATGTATTGTACACTGAAGCACGCAAAATCGATGGATTTTTAAACACGATTTTCTCGAAAACGATACATGGAACGAAGAAATGTTATTCCCTTTCTTCAACTTACTTTTACACATAGAATCATACTTTGTTGTACAAAGCGGTTTATGATCGTCAATTAAAGTAAAAAACCAACGTTTATAACGCCATTGCGCGGATACGTAGTCTGTTCCATTTAGGTTAGCTAGTTAGTCGAATGAGTGATGTATAATCCGATCTGTGCGGTTCTAAACACTAATGCACCGAATAAGCGAATTACATTTCAGTCGATGATCCCATTCTCTTTGGCATTTGATCATAATTCCTGTACCGCATCGTCACGATCAACGTCCTTGCGTGATCTCCCGTAAAAAAGGGACAGCCAAAAAATATCATTGTGCTTGATCGATACGTTTCGCATGACTCCCTGTCAACAATACAGCGGCGTAAAATCAGTAAAACGCGAGATAAATCGGGCGCCGATGGGTCTGCAGATATAGGTTTCAATCGATCGTTCGAAGGAGTCGGACACACGGCACGGGAGTCTTCTCTATTTTGCGTTTTATTCGTTCCGCGACTCTCCGACGCCCAACCGCTTTCCACCGCGTACATATGTTATTACGATTACATTACCGTCGGCCACGACACGCTTCCTGGTTCCTTCTGACATAAAGGTGAGGCTTACGTAAGCGCACCGGTTATGCCTATCTTAAATTCCTAGGTCGTTGTTTAGTGCTCCCGATCTCTCGGCGGCGTTCAACGTACCTACGTGTTCCTTCCAGTCGTTGATTCCGATCCGGGTCGACAGCTCCCGTCATCCTGGACGATAAAACCGGGCCAAAATTTCGGAGAATACATGGGCGAGCTACTTACCACTCGGTAAGATTTTCAACGATAAAGATGGTGTCGTCGACACGATTACAAGGTTAATGCCACCTACCAACGCTCGATGGTGTAGGAGAGAATGGAGCAATGGCGGTCACTTAAGCAATACTTGTAATGAAATGAAAATATACAGTGAAATATTTACTTAAAGACACGCGTCATAAATTATTTACTTGTTCGTACAATAAGAAAGATTAGTTTCATGTTCGTCGAAATAGTCAAATTTATAAAAATAAAAGAGATATTTCTACCGTTGTCCGTACCTCCGGACAATCGTGGTCATTTTGCGAGCAATGGTTATCTAGGAACCGTTACAGTTTTAGCATATACGTTCTTCAGGCGGCCTGTGGCCACAGGAGGTACGCCGAAACCACATTTCATTGTAGTGACCAAATTAGTAGCAAATATTGCACTTACTGTCGGGAACAATAAAAGTGGACACCCCTTAAGAATGAATAACTTTTTTAAAATCGGACCAAACGACTTGAGTCTTTTTGAGATGTTAGAGGGATTATGTGCAGAGATAATATGCAGGAAAATTATTTTTGAAATTGCTATTGCTCAGAATTTGGAAAAAACAAGTGAAGATCACAATTTTAAACTTTTTTATCTGTGCCGGTAATGAAAATTGAAAATATGCCTTTTGTAGATATGTAGATCGCATTTACAAAACAACGTGGAACCATTTAAAATTTTTACTCGACACTATTAGAGCAGAGTAAACCTCCAATATTTCTGATTTCACTGCACGTTGCATTTACAAGACAACGTCGAATCGTTTCACATATTATTCGAGACTGTTGGAGTAACGTAAGCCGCTGGTATTTCTAGTTTCGTGAGCCGAGTAAGATATTTTCGCCTGTAAACTGGACACAAGCTTGAAATTTACCTCGACGGTCACTCACTCACGAACACGTACTATTGCTAGTTATTGGCGAATAAGCTGTCCGAGAGAGTTATTCCCGGGTCTGGATTAGGTTCGCGAGATAGTCCGACTGTCAGGAACAACTCCGAACGTAAGCGATTGCCTTCGCGCTTCCAGTTATTTAACCTTTTTGCTGACATCGGTCTGGACATAGAACTTTATAGCTCCGCCAACAGTTCGGACACCGAATGAGCAAATGGCAAAGTTTTAGCTGCTTCACAGGTTTTTAATAAAATTGGATTTTGCCAAATGATACTTCAGGCTTTAAAACGCACACATTACAGTGTTTAATCGATATATATCGAAAACGCAAGTCTAACCAGGGACGTGTATTGGCCAGAAGATACTATTCTTTGATCCATGCCGAACGTAGACAACCAAGGACAACCAAGCTCTACAGGCGTCGCACAGTGGTCCAAAAGCGCCAAAACCTGGCCAAAATTCAAAAAATGAATTTCACGTTAGGGGTATGGCTCTTGCCGTATTGGATACTCCGGTATTGACTGTACATATAAGAAACCGAAGGTAAAAAGGTTTTTCTATTTATACCTTCTAAATGGTGGAAGTACAAATATCCCATACAGTCGTCTCGCAGTTTTCGTGCAGTGAACTACATTGTGAAAAAGAAGGTGTCACACTTACAATTTTACGGAAATTGAATTTTTTGTGCGTGTACGATGGATGCTGTTCCTGGAAGCAATTACTATCCATAAAAATAACATTGAATTTATATTCATTAATGTTTGGAATGTATGAAGTAAACGATAAAACTTATTGTTAGTACACAGATTTTACAAATGTATACTAAAAGTTGTATATTCCACAATATTCCACGGAGATTTTTGTCGAATCTTGTAGTAGATACTGTAATTTAACATTATTCTGAAAAAGTAGCTGCCCAAAACTGCCCCTTACGTAATGCGATCCATTTTTGTGACGCAGAGTCATGGTACTAGTAACAAGCATGTCTTCTCGAGAAATTTAGAAGTTATAATAAAATTTGTTAAATAAGCATTGTATGGTTCCACTTATAGAATTTTCTGATACAACAATTTTTTTATTATTTAAAAAACTTTAATTTTTATTTTTTGTAATTTTGACATCAGATTCATATTCACCGGCCCGAAAAATATGGAAATTCTAATTTTCGAGAAAGTGCAATCATTTTTTTGGTTACGCATCCGCCATACTGAATCCGCCATTTTGTTTTTGTCATTTTGACATCAGATTTATAATCAGCAACCCGAGAAACCTATAAGTATCAATTTGGATCACTGTGCGTCGGTCCATGGCTCCTCATGGGATATACCCCGCGATAGTGGGGATAATTCCGCGATGTTTATCATCCAGGCCTTGGAGACATATATCGAAAAATCACTGTATAGAGTAAACACTGTACCGGTAACACGAAGAGTTGTTTAAATCAACCTCTCGGCAATCCCGATCCCTTTCGAGGAATTTGTTGCTAAGATGTGGTTTATTATTAAAAATGTTTTTTTTAGTATACAATTATGTTTATTTTATTTTATAGTTGAGGATATAATTTTTCGTGTATGCATTTTCATAAACACATGCAATCCACGGTTGATTCATAACACGTCTATTTTAACACTGGGTTTACGGAACACTACAAGTGGCTTTTTTATTTTATAAAAATAACAAAAGAATATATTTAGTCAGATTTTCAGCGCTTTTACAATAATATTTATTCCAAGGAATAAATGTATCGAAACTGCCTATAAAAGCATCTTCACAATTCGAATAATTGTAAACGAAAGAATCTAGAATCCGTCACTTCGACAGATCCCGTAAATCTAATGTTAAATTAACGAGGCACCGTTCATTTCGATTTCACGCGCTTTCCATTTGGATGTTCAAGAACGAGTGAAATCCAATTTCTATAAAGGTATCTTTTATTATTTCAACGATTAGAGGATTGATGGATCCAAAATCAATCATTTCGACTAATTCGGTCGTTCCGGCTGCAAGGAAACATCTTGTAGAACAGGTGGAACGTATTGTAACCATTGTAAAATCTTGACCGTGTTTAGACTAAAAGGGGGGGGGGGAGATATACGCGTGTGATGTAATATAAATTGATCGAACGCAATCGATCGACTGTAACGTAATCAAATTACGAGAAGCACGTTAATGGATGAATATTCAGAATGCTTACGCCGTTTTCGACGTTCGTTCCATTTGCTGCGGGGTTCCAACAAGAAAAAGTAGATCGTATGAGCATTAAATCTGATTTGCGTTAAAGGTATTTTAAGTGGATCGTACCGACGCGGAATCGACCTATTTGATAGGGTATACAGTCGCCGCGGAAAGTATGTTGACACCTTTCCAAGCGGAGTAACTTTTTTAAAATTGGTCCAAATGACTTGAATCTTTTTT
>CM052139.1:15431966-15474576 GCA_028454255.1 Halictus ligatus | reverse complement strand
AAACTAGTCGATCTAACATCTAAAAAAGATTCAAGTCATTTGGACCAATTTTAAAAAAGTTACTCCGCTTGGAAAGGTGTCAACATACTTTCCGCGGCGACTGTACGTGACTGTATGAACTGCTTCTTGGTCTTGAACAGCAATAATACCAGGCCGATGTTCAAGCGAGATGGCCGGTCCTCGTGATCGAGATAAGTCGTTGTCTTGATGTCGCGCGCGGAATGAGTGTGTGCGTTCTGAAATGTCGCAATTATCCACTAGCCACAGATAAAGCTGTACATATATGGATTAATTGGATCAAAACTTTTGGGACCAGCGAAATCCTCCGAACTGTACGCGGAACAGCGGCGGATCTACATAGTCATGTCCTCTTAGAGGTAAAAAAATAAAGACAATTTAAATTTAAAAACTTAAGAAAATATAGATTATAGAAAAATTTTTGGTAGTCGAGTTAATTTGAGTTCAGGTCTCCAAAATCAACGGTTTTGAATCAAACCTTTTATCTTAGGTTTAGGAGTATGTTATGTAGATGAAAGTCGTTAATGACTCTTACAGAGAATTATGTAATGACCTAGCTATAACACGAACGCGCAATGATTGAATAAATGAATTTTTTCGTAAAACCACTGAAACATTAACACCACAAGAGGCTAATGCTAATTTCATTCAAGAGAATGGATTTCATTCAGAATGGATTTCACTGCTGTGAGAGAAGGTGATGACTAACAATAAGATATTTTCTAGTGATAAGCAGTCTCACGCAAACTTTTATTGCCAAAAAATGATAACGGCTTAAATCTTGTTATATGCAACTACTACTATTTTACTTAATTGTTGCGTTCGTGAATTAGTGGCATATTAGTGGAATATTACTGATTTATTAGTGGTTCAGTAGTGATTTTCTTCTTCTTTTAATACACATTTGTTACGATTATTATTAAATAAAGTGTAAAACTATATAAAAATGGTAAGTCGACAAGTTTTATTTATAATTCTACATTTTAAACATTTAGACAGAAATAAAAGATTTCACGGTATTTAAAGTGAGTTTTCAGAACGCAGGTGGATTAATAAATCTTGCTGGTTAATGAAGTCTACATGAAACGCACAATGACAAAGATATGTTACAAATTAAATCTAATTACTGAAAAATAATTAGAAAAATGTGCAATCTAATATTTATTGAGAAAGGTGGATGATTTAACGGCGAAATAATACAATACAATAAAACTGGACATACATGGTTTATATTCCAGTTGATTTCTCATGTTTTATTAAATCGTTATGAAATAGTGCAGCTTGCAATTAGTCTTTAATCATGGACATTAACTTCTTTCTTCACCGATTATGCGGTTTAACGCGAAACTTATAAACGAGTTTCTAAAGATTTCGTTACTCATTGCTTTTATTATACTTAGAAATTATGTGTTTCATACATTCTACTTAGTTGATTAAAAAATCTTTCCGTTCTTCTTTAATTAGGCGGTATCATCGGCGGATCTAGGCATGGGCTTAATGGGCTGCAGCCCAGGGCTCCGATCAGTCAAACGTCTCCCTTCGCGGTAAAAAAAATAAAAATAATTTAAATTAAAAATGTAAGAAAGGATAAATTATAGAAAAATGTTTGGTACTTGAGCTAATTTGGGTTAATTGGGTAGACCCCTAAACAGTGTTAGGCAGTATCGCGTTCGACAAAGTGAAACGTAAGTTTAAAGATTTCTATGGAGCAAAAAGATTTTCGCAGCTATTTGGTATTTAACAAAAATTAGTATTTAGAATTTTTTAATGCAGATTGAATTTTTAAATATTTGAAATTGTTCACGTACTTTTTGAGAGTAAATAAGTCTAGAAATGGACGGAACAATTCAAATAATTTTACGCTTGGCAAACACTGACTCTGCAACATTCTTTATAAAGAAGGCAGCGCCATTACGAATCAATAATTTCTGTACTGTCAAGGTAGTCGTTCCATCATCATTTCAAACTTATGCAGTTAGTGAAATATTTGAAGTTGGTTATCACTTGCAACCACCATTTCATTTTCAATTGTACGTCATTTGAAAATATTAATCTTCAGATAATTAAGACTATGTTATAAAGAGGAAAAGTTTTCCCAAAGCACAATTTTTTAAATAAATTTTCTAACAACTTCGCCGTATACATAGTAAAATAATTTCTGAAAAATTCTTATTAAGATCGTATATTGCTTTGCAAATGTTTACATTATAATTCTCATTTTACAAATCCCATTCAATATATTGAATTCATTTTTTCAATTCAAAATTTCATTTTAAAAAATCAAATACAGTGAATTCTCTATATATGTCGCCGAGGCATGGTTGATAAATGTCGCAGAATTATCCCCACTACCGCGGAGTATATCCCATGAGGGACCAAGAAGCTCCTCAGCGACTAAGGTAACTCGTGCTTGGCTGTCCTTTTCTACGTTCGGCAGTGTATCAAAGGATAGTAGGACCTCCTGAACGGCATTTGTCGCTATGACTATGATATGTAGAGTATGGGACGAATATGATTACACTATTCCGGCGACCGAGGCCTCGGTCTGAGAGGATCAATGTCCTTTTCTACGTTCGGCGCGGATCAAAGAATGATCAAAGAGTGACTCCTTCACGATAAACGATATCAAGACCCGTGTTGCTGACAGATATCGAGAATTCGCTGTATTTATTTCCTTTTACTGGGTTTCTCTTAAACGCTTTTTGCACAGATACAACCACAAATTCCAAATGTTTAAAATTTTTGCACAGATACAACCACAAATTCTAAATGTTTAAAATTTTCATTCTAAATATTTTATAACTAATTTAAATGACACAGAAGCAATTTGAATGGAAATCTCCTGGATGTTCAAAGCTGGCCACTACTCTCTATAATCGCGTTATCAACTTTGACCAGCGTGTATGTGACGATACTTTCTCTTGCAAAGTTCTTCGGTTTCTTGCAAAGAAAATCTCTCGTCGGTAAATTTAATCTTACAATCTAATACGACAAATAAATGAAATTCTTAACATAGTAGTGGTATACACTATGATTAATATGTAAACACGACAGAAGCAAATCGTCTGCGAACGTGCTCAATCGTTCAAAAGTGAGTTGCTGCTCTCCGTAATCGAGTTGTCAGTTCCGAGCAACATCTACAATAAGACATTGTCTCAAGTTTTATCATTAGAAATCAAATCTTCCATCTGTAAATCTTGGTTCAGATTTCATTACGATAAATCAACGTAATTTTCCATATAATAAGGGAAAGTGGTCGAACATAAAATAGTGGAATTTCTAAGAACCTGATGAATATTACATACAACTGTTTGCAGTGTTTTTCCATTCATATATAATTATTGTAAACAACTATGTTTATTTATTGTTTTAAATTTTTCTCTTATATTTCCTTAATCGATAAAAAGATATAAAATTATTTTTGTTTATTTCGTATGAAAATAATGTTAAAAACAATATAATTTTCAAAATTATTTGTAATATTGAATAAGACTATCTTTAAATTGAGCGCAAGTATCTTTAACAGAATGCTCGTAACAATCTTTTATGTTGCAATTGATGTGCAAGAACAACATTTAAAGAACAAAATGGTATTCCATAATTGCCTACTTTCTTCTAGCGCTATTGAACGTACAATTAACTTAAGTGAGACAGAAGCAAATCGTCTGTGAATGTCCCAAATCGTTCGAAAGTCCCCATTACTCTCTATAATCGCATTATTAGAGCCGTGCACCTAAAAGCAAGTTTCTTAATTTTCATGGAATGAAAGTCTCCCCTTAATCCCTTTTTTTATATTTGATTAAATCAACGAAATAAATCAACGAAATCCTCGATCTACTAATGACACAGCTTACAGCTATATTAAATTTATGGGACAAAAGCAAATCATCTACAAATGTCCTAAATCGTCAAAAAGTGATGCTCTCTAAGTGGTGCTCTCTATAATTACGTTACCAATTCCGAACGGCGTACACTGAGAACGACAGTTTCGCGATTCTCTTGCTGCGAAAGTCTTCCCTTAATAAATGTCGTTTTATATTTTATTTTATCATGTGAAATCATCAATTTACCTTGCGCACCGTATATTTTAAATAAATTACCGCGTCAATTTTCTTCGAACAAGTCTATAATTTAGCAATATAGTAAAAACGTTCCGCGACAGATTCATCTCCAATCGGGCTCGGTCCGGCGAACGAAACAGCTTGCAACCGCGCTATAAACCTGACGAAGAGTTCACGATCACGTTCAATCTGCGCAGTAAATCGTTTTCGTAGCAAATGCAAAAACTTTCGCTCCATATTCGTTCGGATCGCGAAAACTGTGCCCCTCCTATACATACTTTTATAGCGCCTCGCATGCTTCATTACTCGCATTCCGCTCTGTTTGTCGCCGATTTCCATGTCGTCGCATTTCCATAGTCGTCGAAACCGATCTACCGTGTTTTTAATGTCGATGAGAAGGCGTGGCAAAGACTTTCCCATTAATTTGTACGCACCCGGAAGAATCTGATTGGTTGGTTGCTATGGAATTTGGATCGTCGACAAATTAATACGTCTCGATATGTTACTTATATTGTGTACAAACATCGTTTCTAGCATCAAAATGCAAGATCGGTAAAGAAAACATTTTAAATAAGAAATTTTTAAAAAAAGTTTTTTAAATTTCTAAATTTTAAGTAATTTTGGTTTCGAATGGTTTCTTTATGAAACATTCGCCAACACATTCGTCACATTTTCCTGATTAAAATCATACCCAGCACAACACATGTTGAGACGCAACGCAATGCGGGATCCACGAAAGGGTCTCCCGAACCTGACACCTAGTCCCAACCACTTCGACCACCCGACTATAGGCAATAAATTAGTCTAAGAGTCGAAGGCTCTTGAGCCCCAAAGCGACGGGACTCATCCCAGAATTTCTGCCACTTTCCGGCGCCAGATGAAAAAACGCAACGCGATGCAAGACCCACGCAAGTGTCTCTCGAATTTGACTCCGAGTCCCGATCACTTCAAATCACCAATGCTAGAATAATAACCAATGCAATAAATTAAGCTAAGAGTCGAAGACTCTTAAGACCAAAACGTCGGGACTCGTCCCATTTTCTCCACGAGTTTCCGGGCACATGAAAGGTTACGACAGCGTCTGGACAATTTCAAACTACTCACCCCCATGTTTCTCCCTCTACCATTTTTACCACTTCCACCACCAATTTGACATCCCTTAAATACCCATTTCTGCGTGCGAGTCTTCAGTCTTCAGAAAATCTTCACTCAGTCTTCAGAAAATCTTCACTCAGTCTTCAACTTGTATCTAACTATTCATATCTTTGTACAGTAGTCGTCATTAAACCACAAGTTATTGTTATCGACAAGTTGTACCATTCCTTTAACATTCAAAACACCTCACAATTAAAAGGAACTACCTAGCAAGGTTTTAAGTAACCGAGCAGGAGTGATAGATGTGAGAAAAGTCGAACGATCTTTTCCGTCTACGCACGTACATACAACACAATTTCGATCATATTTACTTGATTTAATCCACGAAACAGTAGAACCTCTGTTATCCGAACTAGTTCAGTGGACCATGCAGATTCGAATAATAGAACAGCTACCACAGCTATTGTGCTGGATTAAATATTTTCCGATGTGTATCGTGGATTTAAAAAGTAAATATAATTCAAAGTGTATCGTGTTTGGTCTCGTTGTAATCACAAAAATGACACGAATACGGTGCTAAAGGTTTCATTAGAAAATAAGTGAACACAAAGTTTTCTGATTAAATATATCTTGCGGTAATAGGGATATATTTTTCATATATGGACATCAAGTACTAT
Source organism: Halictus ligatus (assembly GCA_028454255.1). NCBI lineage: Eukaryota > Metazoa > Arthropoda > Insecta > Hymenoptera > Halictidae > Halictus > Halictus ligatus. The sequence continues at coordinate 15,468,725 of CM052139.1, read as the reverse complement.
GAAGATATTAGTATAATTTATGTGCACGCGTGAAAAATCTCTGATCCTCGGTTGTTGCGCGTCCGCTACGCAATTTGGGTCGACAACAAATTAATAGTCCTCGCGCGCAATCCATTCCACGTTTGCTCTGATTTTCATTCCTTTCCGTGCCACTGAGTCGCGCCTTGGCATGGCAAAAAGTCGCAACATTTTGGTTTAGTTTCTGTTTCATCGATCACTCGAGCAGATTTTACTGTTATCGTTCAACCAATCTTAAGTAAAAATATAGATAACCTTGCGTGGTAGGACACGTGTTCTTTAATTGGAGATGCTTATACAAATACGAAAGTTCTTGAAATTTCTTCGTTTTGCAAGAACAAATGGCACTGTTACTGGTAACATCATAGTCACATTAGACTACTTCTCTTACGTAACAGTAAATGTTTTAACATGGTGTCCACATATCTTCATTGTAAACTTTTCTGAAAAAGATTTTCATAAAGTTACTCATTTGTTGTTGCTGCAACCTCAGCTTAAATTTTCTAGTTCAAAGAAAGTGTCAGAACGTTGCTATTTAAAGAAAGAAATTAGGTTACATCGAACACCTACTATCTCAGCAATCAGAAGTCGAGTATACTGGGTGTCCCAAAAATATTGTACTTCCTTGAAAAGGATGATTCCTGAGGTCATTTGAAATAACTTTTTCCTTTGCGAAAATGTTCTCCGCCGTTTTGTTAAGGAGTTATTAACGAAAAACACAGATCAATCAGGGCGCGGCTACAGCGGACGGATTAGGCGACAGGTCCCGCTGAGCGGCGTTGGCACTGGCTAAGCTGGAATCCGTCCGTAATAGCCGTTCTCTGATTGATCCGTGATTTTCGTTAATAACTCCTCAACAAAGCCGCGGAGGATATTTTCGGATAGGAAAAAGTTATTTCAAATGACCTCAGGAATCATCCCTTTCATGGAAGTAGAATATTTTTGGATCACTTTGTATAAATCATTGCAAATAGTGTTTTGTTGTGATTATATCAGGCCACCCCATAAGTATTGCGATTTTTTAGATGTGTTTGAAAGGACTTACTGACTAAAACATAATCAAAACTATTAGTGTTCTATGTATACCTCCAATCAATTTCTATAATCCATAAAATCAAAAGTTATACTTGGAACTAATAATATAAGTATAACATAAGTATAGACCTACTAAATTATAATAAAACATATCTATTTCGGGATATCAGATCGTATTTTATTTGTAATACAGATTAAAAAGAAACACATTGTATAATACAAACAGAAAGAATGTAAAGAATATATAAGGAAATATACATACAATATAATACATAAGGAAATGATTTCAGGAGAAATAGCAATGGCGTACTAGATATTTCCAGGAAACCAAAGATTTATTGAGCTCGCCTCGGTACTTTTCTAGAATGGTTCGACAAAAGTAAGAATCAGCGACCTGTGTGGCAAGCTATGGTTGACACAGTCGGTCAAAACAAGCTGTACGTGTCGTGCAAACTGCTTTCTTCTCGTAAACGACGACGAGAACATTTGTCAATCCGTTGCCCGGAAAATTCACAGTTAATCCCCCGATTTCGTGATCAAACGATAGTGTCAAGTAGCGGTACACACGGCATTGGGAATGTATGTTTAACCCAGATCGGACCGAGCACGACATTGTGTGCTAGACGACACGACGCGTCTCGATAAGATCACATTTGTAATCATAGATGCTGTCACTCTGCCCGGTGACGCGTCTCTTAAAATAAGGAGGAGCCATCTGGAAACATGTTTCCAGAATTTCTAACTGCTTGTCCCTCGGCAATAGATCACCTGGCGAGGATATGTCTACAGAGTGTTCGAATCATTTTTACTGTTTCGGTCGTTCGGTGTCCTGATAGGAAGAACCACTTCATTCTCGTAGCCTTCACGGGTGCAATAGCTACTGAGGGATATTATTTTTCATTCATGATCTTAGGTCCACAAAAGACTCTAAAGAATATTTTTAAAAGTACACAAGACAATATTATTCCGTGCTTCACTGTTTGTCTTTTTTTTTTTTTTTTGAAATTTAAGACTGATCTAATTTTGCCGTGTGCAGTAACAAAAATATCAAATAATATTTCCGCTATATCAGCCACTTATCCATCCGTATGCTATGCACGAGTCATTCGTGACCCGTAGCGGTGGGGACAAGCTCGAACGATCGTCAATATGTATAATCTTAGCCTGATATAAGACAATAATTTTTATTTCGATTTAAGGAAATCGCTGTCCCCTCTCCTCCTTCTTTATCCGAAATACGACGAAGGCCGGTCCCGGACTATCGCCTTATATCGAAAGGAAATTGTAATGAAATAGTCTTGGCTATACTTTAGTAGTTAAAAATGATTGCAGTAGTCTACGTAAACGGTACCAAGTGGTTCTTGCCATTTGCATTCGAAGTCGCTCCATTAAAAGCCGTACGAATTAACTACATAATCAACGGCAGTCGGTAATTTCGCCGCTAATGGCGATAAAGCGATATTAAAACCAGCATTTCGCGCGAAACTCTCTAAAATTTCCGGCCGCGAACGACGAGGAACATTAAATAGCCAGCGTACGCGGTGCCAAGAGAATTTTATCGTTGACCATATGTCGGCAAACAGCGGTCAGCAAGAATTAAATGTGCTGCCGGTGCACCGGTAGCAACCAGGTGAATCTTGCCGCGAGTTCCGCGAACGGTTCCGCTGCAACCGGCAAGGATCATCGAAGCATAGTACATAGGGGGGAATGTGAAAACTTATGTCCCGATTCCGTGCGTACCGTGTCTTATCTTTGTCGGAATTCTTGAATACGCACACGAGCGACTGTGCCGAGGGGTACCGAGGCCAAGAAAGCGTAACAAACGGAGATCATTATTAATTACCACGGGCCGAGATCCGAGAGCAGGAAAAGTTGTTCGGCCCGGAGAGCCTGCTTGCAAAACTTGTCAGGGAATGAGAGAAAAAGTTGACAATCCCGTGAAACTGACTTCTCGAACAGGCCCCGGTCGCGGTCGTTTTCTTCGTCGGATCCCCGTTTTCCTTTGAAACGCTCTGAAACGCTCTGAAACGCGCGACGACAGGCCGCGCCGGGAAATATTTCACGTGTTGCGCTCATTTCATGCAGAGATCTTAAGATAAGCGATTTTCTCGGGAAATGTCCGGCCCGCGGGATCCTTGATTTTTTCACGGTGTTATTGGCGGAAGACGCTAATGGAGCCAGCTAACAGTCCGGCATTTAACGGTTAGCCATACCCACCGGTGATAACGAAAGAAGCTTGTTTCGCGAACGTTGGATTCTGCAACGACGCGGCCACGCGATAAAGAGATCGTTCCGGTGATACCTTTCCTCGCGTATAGGAAGCTGCTTCGATCAATTCCAGTCGTTCGTACCCGGCTGTGTTTCTATCGTAAAATGTTCTGGAACAATGCGAAGTTTCATTAGTCGGAACACATTATTGGTCTCGGTCATCGTTTAGTTATCTAAAGCCGAAGCTATTATACGAATGTTTGTTTCAGTGATAGCACAAAAATGTTGTCAACAAAAATATGTCTTTAGATTTTGCCTTCTGGAATTGCTATATTTAGATTTATTTCGTTTAATATCTCACTGCAAAAATCTTATCTTTTATCTAACTTTTGTATGTGGTAAACAGACTCTTCAAAGTTCTGTATTGTTACTGTTAACATTGTTACAATATAAAATTTGTTCGAAGTCGTTTTGTCAAATCTTAGAACAATGGCAGAATTTTTTATTCGTTATATCTGATCCCACCAAAAATCACGGCAATTAAAATCATATTCTTAAGATGTTATAAATATTTAGATTTGCTTCTACATAATACTTTCATTTATTCCATATTTCAAAGGGTTATTAAGGTTTCTAAGTATGATGTATGATGGCTAGAAATTGATATGAAGCCTTAACAATTTATAACTTATCGAGAGTGTGTAGATTTTACAGTTCTCAGACTATAGTATTAACCCTCCGACAGCGGGGTCTGGGTCTATTTTGACCCAGAGTATCCAAATCATCATTTAACTATTTAGTTTCTAGCGAATTAATTAAATGAATAGCTGATAGTTAAGAAAACAACAGAAAGACCAGAAGTACCACCAAAAATATATTTATCTAAAGATATGTTTTTAATATACAATTATTAAGATTCTAATTACTCAATAAATTTATTTCATTACAAAAAGAATGGCTTAGAATTTGGATAGATGTACTCTTGTTATTTTGATAAAGTAATCTAAAATAGTCGCTTTTACTCCTCCGTAAACCTACTGTTCAAATAATTTATAAACAAAGTAGCCTCAAACATCGTCAATTATAAAATGATGAGAATGGTTCGCCGCCCAAGGGTCAATTAAAATTGCCATTTGGAATTCTATCGTAATTTGGAATTTATAATGTAGCAACAATAAAACGAAGTGTAATACCCTCGGAGTAGATAAAATCGAATATCAGTTCTAAGTAAAGCCATCAACAAAAACCGACAGGATAAGAACGATAAGATAGTCAATAGCAAATATTGGCGGGATCAAAGTATCGTCCATATTTTTGAGATCGACATTCTGCTGAAAGATACAATTACTAACAATAGACGACACTCCAATTTATCTGGTATTCAGAGACGTGTCGTCACTAGACTGCTGATTGTTATGTAAAATAAAAATTCTCGACGATAAAATTGCAAGATACTATTTTCTGTTTTTAATGATCTTAATGAGTTGAGAATAATACAACAATATTTTCAGATTCAGCCACTGCTCTTTCAAAACAAAAATTAAATCTCAATACAGTGTTTACTCTATATATGTCCCAAATGCCTAGCCGATGAAAGTCTCGGAACTATCCCCACTATCGTGAGGTATACCCCGTAAGGGGCCATGAACCGAGATAGCTTCGCTGTCCTTGTTCCTGGCCGACATATGTCGCTGGCTAGAACCGCGTTTTGGATATATTTCGAGTAAACACTGTATTTTTATATTTTTGCACTTGATTTACTAATTTTTTAATTACTATTATTAGTGATGCTTCCACAGTCGAGTCCAGCGCTGTTCACTCAAATTAATGAACCCTCAAGGCGCATTCTTCAAAGAAATAATACGACATAATTTGCAAAAAGTATGCCGCGGAAAGAGTTACATGCTTGCTGTATACTTAGCTACCCACTCGATCACCATAATGGAGTATCGAAAAGAGCATCGAGCGCAATAAGGAATAACGTTTAGGTCCTATTGTAGTCTGCGCTCGATAAGGGGTACGCTGCTAGCTCCATTACGGATCCGCGAGTTCTGTAGTACGCAGAGTTTGCAGCATGCAGCGGACCTCCGTAAATTACGAATATGTATCGTGCAAACCGATCGGACAATGCGACACTCGGCTATGACACAAATTGTTATCTGGCCAGTGTATCGATTCTCTATTTTATTTCTTTCCTGTCGTTAGCCGTATGTCACACAGCGTGTCGCGCGGCATTGTTTTAAGAAGCGACTCCGAAGGGTCCCTCGAAACTACCGACCAGTAGTTCCAACACGATACACGTCGAGTCGAATAAATTCTGACAGTGTCTACGGGCATGTTTGTCCCTAACTGGAAATACGTCAGCCCCTAATCTAACGACAAGCCCGTCGAAAAAAGGAAAATGTTTCTGTAACGACAGGGTATCGCAGAAATATGTATCCGGTCGCTGGACCGTAGAAAACATATGCATTTATAATATACGGGCTATCGGATAATATGCAAATCCATAGGTTATGCAACAAAATATAGGGTGATTCTATATGTACAATGGAATCGAAAATATATAATGAAATTTTTTCGTTTAGCCCTCATTTTTTTCGAAAATTAACACCTTGCGCTCCTATATTCTCAAATCACTGGTACAAATATGCTTTACATATTGTAATATTAATTTTTATTTTAATAGTAATGTTCGATATAATTAGTACAAGAAATTGTTGAAAATTTGAAAACAAAGAGTCTTGTCTTTTGGAGTACATCTTACATGAAACCCTTAAAATGATTGATTCATAAAAAGAATTAATTACAATTTTATACCAATTTAACTTTTCAATATGTTTTCAAAAAGTTAAGTGGATTTCATGAATTTAAGACAAAAACGTCTAGATGAAATACAAAACTGTGAGAACATTTTTAAAAATTTAGAAAGCTTGTTATGTTACTTTCAGCACGATAAAATTATTGAAAAAATAAATAAACGTCTGTGTGGCTTCTGTGTCTTGTAATTAATGGGGACAATTTTAATTTTGCGTGAAAATAAAACTGAGTAGATCAATGTTGAAACTGTTTCAAGAACCTAAAAATAGTTATTTCAAAAACAATACTCGAGTCTGAAAATACTGTTGTAGTATTTTGAATTCATTGCGGTTATTAAGAAAAGAAAGTGTTTCTTCTGTGTCTTATAATTTGATGCATATCATTTTTACCTTGCATAAAAAACCCACAGTATAGTATTATTAATGCAAACCAATACCATGAACTAGTAAAATCTTGGAGAATTATTACATAGAACGGTGATTGGAAACTTCGACAATAACACAGTTCGGAGAGCAGTTAACATACTTATCGGAGTTAACATACTTGGCGACTGTGCAACCTACAAATATTGCGAACGAACTCGATAAAATTGGCAATCGCGTCGCGTATCGATTCGGTTTATAGATGCATGACGATGTAACGTTAAACTGACTAACAAGGAAACATAAACATGTAGAAAAATTGATGTTACAGTATGTGTACACGCTTTCCGTAGCTTCATTGAGTTATAGCAATCAATTTAGCGAAAGTATGACGTGAATTACCTTGCGGCCACGCCATTAGCTTTAATAATGGCCTGCAGTCTTCGCGGCTTTGATGAAGTTAAAGCTTCAATTAAAAGAAAATTCAATTTTATCTGCGCGATACCTTTGTCGATGGGGAACGACCTTGAAATGTAGGCTGTCGAACTCTCGAGACATACGCTGTCGTACACTATTACAAAAATTATAGATTATTATGCAAAAGAAGATTGCGAGGTGACTCGTATTCTCCTCGACGTATTTTCCTACTTTAGTTTCACGATACGTTCAGCGTCTATTTTAATATCAGAAATCTAATATCTTAATAAACGGGTACAGTATTGGTAGTTCGTAGCTGTAAGAACACAAAACACATGTTCACAATTTATGAATACACGCTTAATTAATAATTAGACTGCGGATTTTTATGGAAAATAAAAATTATGAGATTAAGATTCTATACACACATTTGTTTCTTTTGTTAATAATTTTAATTGGTAACGGTAGCTTTAAATTCTTTAAATATTTTTAGTGGTTTGTATTCGATTCACTCACTTTATCATCAAAATTCGCAGTCTAATTATAAGTCGTTACACATGAACAATTGAAAAAGACGAAAACTTTTCCTAAATTAATGTTAGATGTACCACATTTATTTAAAAAAAAAACAATAACAATGCTTTTACACAACCCAGATGCCTTTAATTTTTCTAAAAGTAACTCCATTGGATGTATGCTTGCGCAAACAAATCTAAAGACATTCGAAATTCCAGAATAAAATGGCACAATCATAAATTGACCTAGGTGCAGTAACAGGGGTACTACAGGGGTCAGTAAAATATGTAAACCGGACTTTTTCGCTAATTTTCTATTGCAGTGGAATTTGGTAAAAAGACACACTTCTCTGCAATCTACACAATTTTTGTAATATTTTAATTCCAGCATCATTGCTTACAATTACTGTGGGAGTATCAATTACTGTTCCTGCATCAATTACATTTATTTTTAAAGTATAATGAATATTAAAGAAGAGATATTAACTAATTTTATTGAAAAAACATTACTCTTTAAAAAAAAAAATTTCTTTTTTTCTTCCTTAAATTGTTATCGCGATCTACGCAAGATTGTAATGCATTTTGTACCTTCAGTTATGCCATGGAAGTCTGTACTGTTCGTTCATTCATCGTTGTGTAACAGTTATCGAGCGATACGGCTGACAATAAGTAAGTAAAAGAGCGTGCATGATACAGATCGCGTGTAAGTAGGGCTGGGGAAAATGAATTTTTGAAATAGTAAATGAATATATTTATTATTTCGAATGATACGCGATTTAGCAAAAAAATTTTATTTTTGAAACAGTAATTACATAAAGGAAGTTATTTCAACTATGTACATATATTTCGATCCTAATTAATGTAAGTACTATTACGAAATGAGTATTTCGTTGAAATATAAGATAGAAGTACAGTGTTTACCCTATATATGTCTCAAATGTCTAGCCGCTAAAAGTCCCAGAACTATCCTCACCGCGTACAGTGCGGGAAAACCTAGCATATCTCACTAAATGTATATATTACGATATACGATAAATTCCTTTGGTAAAATTGCATATTAGGAGGAAATATATAACAATTATTTTTATGCATAAATACTGTTCATTTTTTTCTTAATTTATTAATTTTATTATTAAATTTCATTTCTTCGTGAATAATTACCATTACATGTACGTTGACAACGAAATTTAGATTTTTGTAAAAAATTTTTGCCATGTGCCACACTCTCTAGATTGTCAAAAATCGAATAATATTACATTAATTGTAGATGAGTAATAATAATAATAATTCTGTATAATGGAAAATGCTCCGTGTATATGCATTCTTTTTACATTCAATAAAGTAGATTTATTTTTTGTATAAATTTTTGACGATGGTTTTATTTATTACTTGCATATAAAACTTCAAATGAACATATAACAAAAACAGCAAAATATATTCTGAGATTCTTATATATTCGGATATATTACTTGTTATAGTTTAAGAATTTTATTGTTTTGTTTGCAACTAACTGCTACACTTAATTTTATAAACTTTTTAAGAAGTGCCTATACCTTTCCTTTAGGATCTATTGTGAAAATTTTGTTAATTTCTCTTTAAATTTATTAGTTGTATTGTTAAATTTCATTTTCTACGAATAATTAATAATACATATACATTCGTCACAATGCGAAACTTACTAGAAAAATTATTAGTAATCATATAATAATCATTCTTAATTTGTTAATATATGTTTAATATATGTTTTATGTCTATTGGGAAAGTAATAAGAAGGTAAGGATAGATCGAGATTGGTTGGAAGAACGTGAATGGGGATCGCATTCAAAATACTGTAAATATGATTGTTCGCTGTGGTAGTGAATAGTGATGTGTCAAGTTTGTTAATTTTGTTTACTACTATTATAATTTGTTTAAGTATATTACTATTAATTTTACATATGGTTCATTTATTAATTTAATTTCTTTTTGTTAGTTTTTATAAATAAATTTTTGTTGTAAAAATTGTTAATTTCTTGTTAAATTTATTAATTATATTGGTAAATTTCATTTTCTGTGTATAATTACCTATAAATTTAATATATGGCCAAAAATCTCAAGAGACCTCGGTCGCCTCTAAAGCTTCGCTGTCCTATTCTACGTTCGGCGTGGATCAAAGAATAGTCTCACCTGGCCGATATAATATATCGGACATATTATGTCCCAGGCTAGACCCGTGATTTCGACATATATCGAGTAAACACTATTTCAAATTTTCCCCGGCCCTGAATGTAAGACATGTTCGCTCGAACTTCCGCTTGGTCTTATTTCGATAAGAACAACTATTGCACAATACAAAGTTCGGTTATTATTTGACCGATCCTCGTAAATGAAGGTTTCACGCGATCGTTTAATAGTATCACCTGACAGTACGAATTTTCACGTACGCGAAGGAAAGAGGTACGATACCGGATACGAAATGGTGTCACGAACTCTTTCGCCGTGTCCGATTGCGAAAAATTGACGTACATACTCTCCTCCTCGTCAAAAGGTATATCTCTTGAACGGTCGTGGAACACGTAAAGACCCGCACGGAAGGTATCCCTTTGTCATACACCTGCCTCTTGTTTACCTGTATATGCGTGCGCCCATGCAAACACGAGCGCCCGCATCGCTTAACTTAAGTAATCCCAAGTGTGCGTGCGCACGTGATACCAACGCACGAATTGTTTCCACGTGGCTGCGCGAATCATTTATAATGACGGTAATTCAGTATATACACCTCGCCATGGAACTATTCCCGATTGGTCACAGTGGTGCGCCTTCATTGTCCGCGCCCCTGTTAATCGAATACCTTATTATCCTGTTATTCCTGTACCCTGTGGTTACAATCTCCTGATTAACAGCATTACTGGAACATTTGTTAACAATAACCGAAATCAATTCTGCTCCTGAAGTCGATCATGTAATCTGTCACTCTGTCTAATTTTTTATACGCACAACAATAGATCTAAATAAAGTGAACTTTAACTAGTGATCATTAATCTAATTTGCGTATGTATACGATACATGAATGGCAAAGTGTAAGCTGGTTTTATTAGAAAGTTCAACTATTAGATACAGCGTTTAATTTCAAGTGTTTGAAATGAAAAAACAATCCAAAAAAGCCATACAACCCTGTTAAAAATTTGAATGGGGTTGTTTTATTATTTAATTATATGTATAATTAGTAGTCCATTATATTTATTCACTGATTAACAGAACATGTTTTATTTTCAATTAAATAAATATCATTCGGTGGTAAATTTCTTTTAATACTTTAATTTGTTTCAGGTTGTTAAACCACTCATCTTCCGGTCATTATAAGTCACTTGGAATTATTAATCATAGTGATTCGCTTTGGAGGAAGAATAAACCACAGGATCCGTGATCAAAGTCTAAAAAAAAAACGTTACTTAACCAACACGTTGCACTGTGGAAAGAAAAATATATTTAATGTACTGAAAAAGTTGAATCAAAAGTAAAACAAAAATTTGAATCATCGTCAAAATCTTGATTTTTGAAATCTAATTGTAAGTTAATGTAATTTCTACACGGAAGAAGTAACGACACAAAGCGTAGTTTTGGGTTCAAGGTGAAATGCATTTGAAAAAGACATGCATAAACTACTTGTATCTTCGATTCACACGACAAGCGCACGAAAAGTTCATTGTAATCTTTTTAACTACCAGTCGTATAAATCCCAGGAATGCTGATGACACACATGCGTGTATGTTACCGTGATAAGAGTGTGAACATAAACGATAACAGCCAGTCTGCGCGAGGCTATAATTCGATGCACGGTGACGTAATGTGTAACGGAGTAATGACTTTCACCTAAAGCCGGAAAACCGTGATTAACCCTGATTTTCACGGTTTAGCGAGAGCTAAACGGTGTTTTGTCCGTTAAATGACACCTCCGAATTCTTCTGGTTGTTGAAAGAAGAAAAACGCCGGCGCAACATCTCTTTACCAAGAAGCTCATACACATTTCGCTTCTTCACGAGAATTAAGAAAAAATTCCTCAGATCGTTCTTCGCAGATTAAAAATCGCAATGCTCTGGTACAAGGTGCAATTCAATGGTTAAGAACGGCGTTCAAACGGAACCAAGCTCATAAAGGGTGTTGTGCTACCTCTGGAACGATTATAGCTACGCCGCGGATGTTTATGTAAATTCGCAAGTTCGCATACCAATTTTTAAAAAAGAAAATCGGTGCTCCCTCCGCTCCAGGTGACGCTATAAACGCGTAAATATACGTAGACTGCGAAAGTTCGTGCAAGTCCACACTTTTGCAGACGCCGATATTAAATTCAACTCTATTTTCTTCGTTAACGGCTTTGATGCAATGGAAATAAAATCGAATAGTATTCAACTATTTTAAAATGCTCGTTTTACGGACGTTTGAAGACTTTTATAGGCACATAAAGATTTCCTTCGTTCGTGCTAAAACTTTGAAAAATCGACATTTTTCCGTTTAATCGCTAGTTAAGTAAAAGTTCGAATTAGTTATGTTGATGCCTGAAAACACTTTTTCGTTTTTCATTATTTCTTTATGAAACCATTGCCGAAATATTTGTGACGTTTCACTGAATAAAATGAAACCAAACACGAACAATTCGTATCATATTCGCTCGTTCAATTTACGATTTAGTAGAATCTCAAAAATGTATTTCGTTGAAAAGGGAGATTCATTTACGAGAACATTCTCGTAAAGGAAAAAGTTATTTCGAATGAACTGTGGAGTCACCCTCTTTAACGAAACAACATTTTTGGAAGTCCCCGTACAAACAAATCATACCTAGCTTGGATAACTTGTATAAATCAACAGAAATTAGTCTAACACTGTAGTCAATCGTTCGAATAATCGAGGTTCTATTGTATCGCGAATTAAACGTCGTATTTGGTATCATTTCAATCAGAAAAATATCCGGAATAAACGAGTAAAAGTTCCATAAGAACACAACTAAAAACAAACAAGTTTCATCATTGTTTAGTCACTATTCTTTTGAATGCCGTTACACTGCAACTACGGCAATATAGGTACTATAGTATTGCATTGATTCGAATAGACATCGATACTCTTGGGGCCCTGGCCTAAAGCTGTTTGGAGTGCCTACCCAATTAACCCAAATTAAATCTAGTACCAAAAATTTGTATATATAGTGTCTACACGGTATATGTCCAAAGCATGGGTCTAGCAGGGGCATATATCGGTCAGGAAATACTATTCTTTGATCCACGCCAAACGTAGAAAAGAACAGCAAAGCTCTAGAGGCGATCGAGGTCTCTCGAGCTTTTTCAACTACCCTCATAGGGTATAACCCTACCGCAGTGGGGATAGTTTTGGGACTTTTATCGACTAGGCATTTGGGACATATATAAAGTAAACACTGTAATTCATTTTCTCTTAAGTTTTTATTTGTTTACCCTCTTTGACTGAACGGGGCCCGGGGTTATTACGTTAATTAACGGAATTCGTTCCCGTAGTTCCATGACACCCTATACACAACGCCCAACAGATTCTCAGCGTAGATAGTTGAACAACTTATGGTCGACAAGCAGCAAGAATTATTGGAACAGTGCATACGTATTAGTTGGAACGTTCTTCCCCTACTAGAGGAGTTTACGGTCCACGCGGCAAGAATTATTTGAACGCTGTTTATATCGCGATCGCGGGCATTGGCCATTCCTCCAAATCCTTCGCCGCTACTTACATCTGTTCACGGAGTTTCCTGGTCGTGATACCGCCGGGCGTATCGGAAGATCGGCGTCATTATCGTTGCTGTTATCATTTGTCCCGCGGGTAGCTGATAACGAACAGCCTCGACAAGACACAGTTAGTGCCGCGCTTGTTCCTGCGGAACATGGATTTTGTTCGTGTTTGTGCGCGAAACACCAATCGCCAGCGATAATGTTCCCGTGGATTGACAAATTGATTAATCGTGTAACAAATTCCTAAACGTAATTAGTTCCTAATACGTAATTTCCTAACTCAAAAACACGGAACGCGTTCTACTTATGCTTAATGATCCGTTATGTATTGTAATGACGATGCAATTAGTTCATTATGATTAGAACGGGAATGAAAAAGTGTAGTGACCGTTTTTTTTTTATTCTGAGGAAGAAGTATACTCGCAATGTGTAATCAACAGAAATAGAAAGTCGTTTGATTTTACGAAAGGGAGAAAATTGTGTGAACTAAAAGTTAAATAACTAATGCGTCTACAATATAAAAAGACGCAATAAACTAGGAATATCCATAAAACAGTGAGAAGAGCCACTGCTATGAAAACATTGTAAAAGTTATAAGCATTAATTAATTTGTGAAATAATTACTTACCCGTTTTTAACAAATCGAAAGCTAGAATTAATGCACATTAAACAAATTAATTAGCGAGCCTTATTAACAGAAGTTTATAGTAGAAAAACGTCGAGGCAATTGTAATTTTTATTACAACAATAATCCCGACAATCGTAAATTTATACTCGGAAGTATACAGTGTGATATGTGACAATGGTACAGGTGGAAATACGCAGAACTAACGCACAAGAAGGACTTATTAATGGCTGGGAAAATGCTTTTACTTTTGCCTCCGACTTCCTTCTCTCGTAAAGTGTCGAAGATTTTGATAAGAAAGTAACAGTTCCATTATTTTCGAAGATTACCAGTTCGCGCAACACCACAACCAGTGATCTCCCATCCAACGAAATAGGTTCGACGTTGTTGAGGCCAATTAATTCCGCCCAATTAACATTGTACAACACCAATTACGAACTCGTCGAGTCACAACTGCGAAGAGTCGCTGCACCATTATCTCGGAAATTGTTTCAACAATGGTAACACTTCTCTGTCGCAAGTGTGTTTGCCCATTCCGACGCACATCTATGACGCGATATAATAACAATTAAAAATTTCAAAACTCTCTTCGCAAACTTCCCAGGAGAATTTCCATTTTCGTGAAATCTTGCAATTCATTGATTCTTGTTGCAAACGAATGATTACAATCACAATCTATATCGATAACATCGCCATCTGCGTTGGGTACATAGGCTACCTCCGAAAGGTTACTCCATGCTATCGCGAAAACCACGCTATCGTGTTTTACTAGTAGAAGATTCTCGATTTGAGAATATCTCAGTGATTTATTAATTTTCAGCCCTAATTGGTTCAATACTTTTTTTAGCAGAATTTGGTGTCTTACCAGAATTTGTGGAAAAATATTAGGCATTCCATTTAAAAAACTGAAGGTGACGTGATAGAAAAAAGTCACGTGATAGAAAACGAGTTAGAAAACTGTATGTACCCCAGGAAACCATGCAACTTTTGTTCGAAACATTTTTTCGCACAACAAACAACTTACGAGTTATTTGAGATCGTCGCGTTATCAGACTCATTGTCAGCCACTATATGTGGATTATTGCACAATTGAAGAGCACAATCAAGGACAAGATCGACCTCCAGTTGCCAGGACTAAAAATTTGTTTACGTAATTCGGTGCACCGCTCGGTAGACGATCGTTGGGAAGCAAAGTGTACGCAAAGAAGCCGCGACAATAAAAGGATCACCGGAATCGTTGTATCAACGGAGAAGAATACGAACTATGGGGCCGATAAATCATCGAGCAGCATCTCCACGTGGATAAAACTTAGTCTGTATCAGACATTCATCACCGGAGGGCCAAATATTCACTGGAAAACAAAAAACGAATGAGCCAGTCTCTCTCGAATTGCGTTCGAGTGGTGAGTTCCGCTTATCTCGAGCGGAATAAGGGGACTGAGAAAGGTCGAACGGGTTCGGAACGAATAATCATCGAGAACGATGTCATGCAGGAAGAAGATAGACGCTAAACTATGGTTGGACTACACCCAGATGGTAAGGATCGATTGTATTCGCGCATCGTGATAACGGTTATCCGTATTGCCGGGACTATGAGAGAGGGGCCGAGCGAACCGGGTTTCTAAGGGTAACCGAGTTAATAAATCGATGAGACGTTATCGTGCAGGATTGAATTCAGTGCTGCTCCCCGAGGAGGGTATTCGCCATTTTCTTTCCCCTTTCCTCTTCCTTCTTCTTCGCCTTACTCGCCCTTTCTTTCCCCTCTCTTTGCTTTTTCTTCGAGCCTCGCGATTGAGTCACGATCAAGGCCAAAACAATCGTCGGGACGCTTTATGCCCCTCGATCTCTTTGTTCCGGCAAAGTGGAGTAAAACTCTCGTATTACGTCCGGGAAAAATAATGGCTCGGGTTCCTCTTGCCTTCGACTCGGACTCGAAAACGGGTTTAATTTTTTACCGCAACTCCCCGAGTCTAGACACTCCCCGGCTTGACGGTCAAACATTTTCGGTGACCGGTGTCTGCCAGCCAGGTTGATCGATAAAATCGTCCTAATATCGGGAACAGGAAGCACTAACTCTACCGTGACCCTGCAGTTGCACGGTCTTTTGTTTCGAGGGTCTGACACCGACGCGATAAAATTTTATTTCGCACGTTACAAGCATTTATTTCAACAACTGCCAACATAGTTGCAATATCGCGTTAAATGCAATGTGTCCTCTTACACAATCTGGAACAAGGTGATGTCAGAGAAAAACTGTAAATTCTCTGAATATCATGCTATGCGCTATAATTTTAAAGAATTTACTGGTAATCAGATACCCCATGTGAACAATACAGGGTTAAAGAAAGAAAAAAGATGTATAATTTAATTTTTTTTATTTATTTTTATTTGGCTACTGTATCTTGCAATTGACGCAGAACTTGTTCATTATAATAATTATATAAAATAAATATATATAATATATAATATAAATTATATAATAATAGTTATAAAATTTTCTCGGAAAGATTGTAAGTGTAACTCGAGCACAAGCCAAATCCTTTATCTTGATAAGCAGGCTATAAGATTATAACATGGATGCGTTCATACAAATTATAAAAAGATATCATAATTAGATACCGCTATGTGGCCATCGTCAAAGCTTGATTAAATTATAGTACTGGATAATATTGTACGCTACAGTTACCGGGCATCCTATGTTTAACTAGCAAAATATAGGACAACGTTAAACAGAGGAGGTGCGTTACATTGTTGAAAAAAAGGAAAAACCAGTTAATAATAGACCGGCGTTCCGTTGACGCTTCCTGTGTGCCGGCATGCTATAAATCCCGGAATCGGTGACCGTAAACGATCCATTCGGTGTTATCAGTCGTTTCCAATAATTATAACGTGATAAATCATGCCATGGAAAAACTTTGCACTGCGTTAAACGTTCGGCTGCGAAATCGTGAATTATTATTATTTGTTTCGAATTCAAGTAACGAGAACTTGCCACTCGTATCTCATTAACACGTTGGATGCTGACTCGATAATCACAAAAATTCCATAAATGTAAAACAACTGTTTCTGTAGAGCAAAAATATAGATGTTGAGGTTTACGATATCAATTACGGAACCGCAGATTTTTATGTAAAATGACAAGTTTACGGTATCAATTACGAGAAACAGGAGCTAGATAGATAATTCCTTCTTTTAAAAACTTTAATAATAATTGTAATAATTGTAATAATAATTAATAATAATTTTTATTTTCAATAATTAAATTCAAATAGTGTTGTTCTTGTTCTATATTTCAACTATCTGTTTTTTGCACAAATGCATAAAATCCGCAGATTATTAATTACACATAAAAGATACGTTCGAACTTGTTAAAATTAATAATCATTTTTCGAGCAACGTACAAACCGTGTGGATTTTATCTGAGAAGCAGGAGAAATTGAAATATCAATAGAAAGTTCAAAAATGTACTTCTGAAATACAAATAAGTTATACTGAGTAATTCTAAAATTATTGCAAAATTAAAATTTACATGGAAGGTTGAAACATCGCTTTTAGACTACGGCTCTTTCAGCAGAAGATACTTCTAAAAGATACCCCTTTACAGTTTCGTATTTCACCTATTAATTTTTTGTCATAACAATATGATATATATAATAATATAATGTATAGAATTTCATCAATTAAGAAAAACGAACAAAAGTCATTTTCTCCCAGATAAATAACATCATTATTATATAAATAAGAGAACGTGAAAAACGATTAATACAATCACACACATTCTTTTTCATAGCAAAGAACCTAATGGAAAAAGACGAACACTTATTCCAAAACATAATATCCGCTATGGACTTGGTAACTGTACAATAAAAACGGCTATCATTTGCATCTATTTATAAAAATTATAAGGGTACGTTTCTGAAGATTTCGCACAAAGTTTATTGCTGTATGCAAATGAGTGAATTTATTTAGTTACCGTATCGACGAAAGAATGATGAAGATTCCAGTAGTTACAAGAAATAAGTCTCGAACACACGTGGCTTTTATGCGACTCGGTGGATCCTGGTGTTAAAAATCTGTTTCGAAGGCGACTTCCGTAAAAACAGGATACACTTAGCCGGCGGCGCAAGAAGATCTCGACGAAGTCGTTACCGAGCAATTGCACAACTATAGCAGCCGCTATAGTTGACGACCAGGCGCCGACCGGTAGAATCTCGTTTTCTAGGACAATCGCGTAGCCGAGAACGATCTCGTTCAGACAAGATCAAGAACGGCTGTTCGCGTCGATAACATTCCAACGACGTTGATATCTGGTGTCGTTCTGGAAATTGAGTACCTATGAGGGCAACGATACCGCCTGTACACGTGATGTCCGATTTTGAATTGTTCGTTTATGACAGTACCATTCATACCTATTTAATAATAATTATGTTTCTCGACATCTTTCTATATTCCTTTTGTGGAAAAGTGTTATGAACACCGAGTCTGCGTTCGTTGATAGACTTCTGAATCCCTTGCCTTGTAATAAGATCGCGGGTCTTCAAATAAAAATTACCTGCGTTAATTGTATGGAGTGGGAACGTTTTCCCCATGAATGTATAAAATCCACAGTCTACTTATGGTATATATAAAATACATACCTACAGTAATCGGACGAAATATTAGATGTCATTATCGTATTGAGTAATTGCTTTGAAGATTCGCTTTTTAAAAAAAAAAGGTGAAAGACTCGTAATAGCTAGCACCAATTAATGCTGAAATTCTTGTAATTATGCGCATAACTTTCACTAAGCGGAAGTAATTAATGCAATATCTTAGATAATAAGCGAAAAGTACTTGCACAGCAGAATGTTGGTTCTGGATGCAGGCTCAAAAAACGTTTGCTCCGTTTAAAACGGAGTATTATAACATATTGAAATTAACTATTGTTACAATATGCAGTGTAACACTTTATCGTATACATTCGCTTCCTATGAAATATTTTATACTTCTATTATAAAATTTGCACAAAGGTAAGAAATCAATACAGTGATTCTCTTTTTGCAACATGTACACAGAGGTATGTTCATCATATGAAATTCAATTTTTTCAATTTTTTATGTATAACAGTTTCACTTTTGAGACAAATATAGTATTGAAAGTATGTATATGAAATATGTATATATATAATATAATATAATTCAATATATGAAAACTCATCATTTCAATACATTGTATATAACATTACGTACACAGTATTGATAATTTCTATTAAAACTTCATAAATACATATATAATTCAATGTATAAATATAAATAATCTCAATACATTATAGAGTGTTAAAATTGAAGTTATTACTATTCACTCATTGATTATATATTTATATCTATGTATATATTTTCTATTATGGATTCTGAATATTGTGCAAGCCTGACATGTATGAATGATAAAAATCCAGTGGCAGTGAATGTGAGGTGCGCATTCCTCTTTCTAAACCAGTCGCGTCAACTCGTTAGAAATCTTGCAAAATCGGCCGAGTAGCGGACGTAGAATTTTAAGTACCGGCGATGATTCAATCGCTCAATCGCCGCACGCTGTGATCCGGAAGACTGCTTGTGTCAGCTGTTCGTTACTTCGACTTGTAATGACATGGTGGGTGGAAACGCGCAGGTTAGTTGCACGGTTTACCTGAAAAAAACGACATGTTTCGTTCACGTTCGCGTTACGTATGGCTTATTGGTGGTCCTACCTGTTTTTCTCTCATCGCCAAAGAGACACGCACACACGCAGAAACCGTACGCAGCATTCACGTGTGCGCACGTGAATACGCGGAACCAGGGCTATTTGTCTTTCCTTCTTACTCTACCTGCTTTTCTTACTTTCTTCCTTATCCCCGCCTGACACCGTGGATCAGGGCTGCACTTAGAATCCTCTAGCTCCTGACTCCTTCGCTTAGTGAGGCCATATAGATGTATAGACCCGGCATAGGTATAGGATATGCACAAAACACAACTGACGTCATCAGATAATTCAAAATGGTGGAGCGCGCTATTTAAAATAATAAAAGTAAAGTAAAAATGACTAAGTATTAAAATAAAATATATTTTACAGTTACAATTTCCATAGATATTTATTTATACAGAATGAGATACGGCGACGACTTCCCTTTCCCCTCTAATATTTTAGCTTCACGGTAAAATTGAAATGTTAAATCACAAATAATTTCCTCTCATGTAACCTTTTGCGTTAACAACATTTTCGAATTCTTCTATTACTAATTACAATTTTGTTTTTCACTCATCCATTTTTGCCAGAACTGCATAGAATCTGAAATCTATAACATTCGCTGAATTGCCATTCTACGTAACAATTATTCTTGACGTATGCTCATTCAATAAATTGTTCAGTGCCTGCAGGTAGAAGTTTATCAATCTGTTGCAAAGAATATTAGGTACAACCTTCGTTTAATTTATTTAGGAAATTGAATGTAGTTTGAGGTTATATTTCTAGATCTTGAACAATCTCCAAATCTTTGAAAGATATTAAAATGTAAAACATACCTGGAGAAAGAAAAATATATGATACGCTTTTCTGCATTTGAATTTAACATAAAATCACTTCAAACATTGCACATGCGCATGCACATTCAAAGGAAGATTTAGACGCCACAATATTACTAAAATGAATTTTTGGTTAATGTATAGCCTACTGGTGTATAAATCATCGGTTTCATTGTAATTTTTTATTTATTACATACAATAATTCATACCGTAATGTATTAAATGCAATTTATCAAGTGAAAAACGTAATCAGATTCATTTCTAATTCGTCCGATGTCGCACTACAATCACAGAATAAACATAAGTTCTATTATATAACTGTGCATTTGAGTTATACAATTGTTACTTTCACAGAAGAAAAAAATCGTCGTTTCTCTTCGTACTGCGAATAATAATGATTTCCCAAATCCGAGCCTGCAACAACCCTCTCCCTACCATTCTTTACTCCCTCTTGGGCCTAACTGTCCACTCTCTGACTGACCAGTTCGTAACTAAAGTTCGACTCGCCTCCATTCGATCCCCGTCGCGCGATACTAACCCGTCTGGTGCAGTGCTAACGAATAAATAATAACGAAATCTTCATCGATACAATGAACCGGAGATTTTCTGGTAGTTCGAGAAAATAATCGGAGTGGCTTTCCGAATTCGAAGTGCAATATGTCAGGTACGCGAAAACGTTCGGTCATTCGCGTGACTGTTCGGAAAGGCTCGGTGACCTTCGGCCGGTCTCGGTTATTCCCGACTGCGTTCGTAACCGGCATCCTCGAGGAGGCGACGCACGACAGATGCTTCGAGGACCAGTGACAGAATGTTATGTCGAAATCAGGTAAAATTCAGTTGACTCGTGTGCGATTGTGCGGTGGTGAAATCCGGATGTGTACTATGTCGACCACGTGTTCGGAATCTTTTACGAGGATCGGGTAAACGTGCATCCCTTCGAGAGAGAGAGAGAGAGAGAGAGAGAGAGAGAAAAAGGTAACGATGCAAAAATAACGATAATGAAAATAGTCTCAGAAAATTTTTTATACAAAAATCCTCGTAAAAAATAAAACCTTCGAATGTTCGAAAATTTCTCCTTAATACTTCAACTTCGAACGCGACGTTTATTAAAATAAGATAACGAACGCTTCGGGTATAAATAAGAAAAAAAAAAAGAAAATTGAACCGCACGCTCTTACAAGCAGAACAAGTAGCATGTTCAACAGGTTGCTTCGATATAGATTAGACCGAAGACATGATAAATACATTAATGAAAAAAGCGTGTGTAAAAGAAGATTTATATGTAAAACGGGACGTGGACGGAATGTACATTCTTTTCGTTATAATCTGCCACGTTTCTCCTTCGCATACACTTTCAACAAGTTCTAATTACAAGCATTGTACAAGTTGTATAGGTATGACATCGATCAATTATCCGGTATCAATTCGATGTCTGTCTGACGGCTCACTAAAACTGTTACCCACGCATGCACGCGGCGTGATAGCAATAAAACTTGCCGCGCGCGCTATTCCTTATAATTTAACACAGCGAGTAACATTGTTTGCAATAATGCAGCTTGTCGCAATCGGCGAAGGCTGGCAGAACGAATGACACGATTCCGTACTCGCTGTAAGTACGCGCGTTGACTCGACAATTTAATGAAACCTAATTCTTTCAATGCCACCAGAAAAGGATCCAACGATCTCTTGTTCGATCGGCGGCAGGTTACCTCTATCCCAAAAATATCCGGAATGGCCTTCAAAAAAAAAAAGAGAAAACAGAAATCGTTAAGAAACTTTGAGAAAAATCATTTCATTGGGAGCATTTTGAAATAAGCTCCCTCGGCATAGCGATTTGAACTTCTAAGAAGCGCGTCAAATGAGTTTTTTATGTCGCTGATCGTGTGTGTAATCCTTGCTTCGATCCGCGTCGCCGCTGTCGCGGGATTTTCAGTGAAATTGTGCCGTTCTACTTGCCGATTTCAATACGCGGGTGCATTCGGGGTCAGGAGAAATGTGGTTACGTACAGTTATTGCGCGTTTCGTGCGATAATTATGGATCCTTGTTCGCCTGTTACGCCAGGACGTTGGAGAAAGTGTGTTTCCCAGTTATTGGAGAAGAGAATGCGACGTTTTCGTCACCCGAGAACGAGTGCGATTATTTTTCGCATGGAACGCTGATTTTTATGAGAACGTTGAGAGGGTTCGCCTTTAAAGTTGAAAACTAAACCGCGTTTGTCGGCGGGAGAGGGACGAGGCACTTGAAGTTGGCTTCTTCTGAACTCTACGCTTGCTTCTGGGGAAGAATTTGACGAACGGTCGAACCGTGAAACAGGTAACTGTACCAGAAAGAGATAGAGAAAGAGAGGCCCAGGGCGTCTTGCCGAGTGGTGACGATTTAAGACGAGGCCGTTTGACCTCCA
Organism: Halictus ligatus; assembly: GCA_028454255.1. Taxonomy (NCBI): domain Eukaryota; kingdom Metazoa; phylum Arthropoda; class Insecta; order Hymenoptera; family Halictidae; genus Halictus; species Halictus ligatus. The sequence continues at coordinate 15,446,061 of CM052139.1, read as the reverse complement.
AACCCGCACACCATGCCGATGGACCGAACGAAAAACCGTTGGTCAACAACGGAGAAAGTCGCAGCACATTTTTTTCGTCACCTCCGTGAGCCACTTCGTAAACTGAACTGGATACGTGGGTGTCGGATCTTGAGGACGCGTACCCACGCGTCCTCCGCTTCCACAGTAGTCGATAAGTACGGAAACTGGTGTAGAAATGTAGAAAAAATTAGTTGAGAAATTGAAAATTATTGTATAATTTGGTCTATTCACATCTAATACGCGTGTATGATCGGTTTTTACCGATTGATTTTACCGTTTTTTCGATATTTCGGATAATTGAAAATTATTTTAATTTTAATGATTTCTCTTCTGTCGAACTAAATGTGTTCCGGATTGTTTGAAACGCTGAAAATATGGCTTTAGAGTAGTAGAACAGCAAAAAGTTGTTTAAATGACTGACGTAACTCGTAGTATATTCCACATTATAAATATTCGTATAGAACTCCTTTCTTGTCATTATAAATCATCGTCAATATTTAAGTATTCAGATTAAAGGTAGATGTGCAACAAATACAAATTTTCTTTTCCCACTATGAGATAAAATAGTTAAATGGAGAAATATGTTCTACCACACGGAGATGTTGAAATTCCTATGCTATGAGATACGTTTTCCTTTGGAATTGCATGATTTGTTTCTACGCTCTTTGGGGATGTATAATTTCTCCATCACTAGACTGACAGTCGGAGAAACTTCCGTCCTAATAACTTGGTAACCTTGCAATCAACACAATCTGTTAGCCTTATAGGAATCACACGTGTAAGATTCTATTAATGGCTACGTTGCGAATTTAATTCTCACGTACACGACAAGAATGTTCGCTTGTAACTTTCATTAGTGGCATAATCTGATACAAGATATTAAAGATATGAAACAAGATGAATTTATACACTATTTAATTCGTAACAGTTATTGAGATTTTACTTTTAAGTATCAATTCATGATGTAACAAAATTTTTTAATTTTAACATGAAATGAATGGATAATATGATTTATTATGATATTGAGATGATCTTAAAATTATTGGAATTAAATACAACAAAGCATAAACATTGGAGCATTATATGGACAATTATAAAATATAGAATTGAACAGAATTTCTTAATTATATTCTAGCCAGTATTCACCATCCTTTTGTCCTAATTCTGGTCAGCATAATTATGCAATCGAATTGAAATAACGTAATTGTTTGAATTATGTCCAGCTAGATTTCTAATTAGTTGGAAATAACATGTTATGATTGATTGCACGGCGCTGACGTGCTAGAATTCTTGGCATTCAGGACACGGACGAGTCATCTGCACTTTCTAGACATTGGACACGTATTCCTGCAGTCTTGGGGGATTCCTTGTGACGTCATGCAGTATGAATTCGTCGAGTTGGGAAAAAGATCAATTAAAAAATGTCCGAACATTGTGTCACGTTTACTGGAACTGGAGTTCGTGGATGAAATTATTGTTTTCGGTGTTATGGTCACTCCAGATGTTTACAAATCAGCTATTCAATTACACTTTTATAGTCATCTTGATCGTGGGATATCAAACTATGTTTCATATTGAAGACAATATTCGAATGTATATCAGACTATATTCATATTGAAGATCATCATATTGAAGACTATATTCATATTGAAGATTCGAATATGATGCGTGATTAACTATGGAAGTAATATCTAAACTGCGGATTTTATGCGTTTATAGCAAAAATAAGTGGGTGAAATATCAGACAACAGAGAGATAAAAATAATTTAAGACCATAGATATATTATCGTCAATTTATTCCGATTATTAAAGGAAGAAAGAAATGTTTATTTGGTTCCCGGCATCTTATAACCAACGTAAACCATTTTTATTTTGCAGAAAGACATTAAAGAGATAAATAACCATTAAAGTCGATGGTGGCTCACATTGTGCGAACATTAACCTAAATAAAAAGTAACAAATAAATTTGAATTATTTATTCGAATTAATTAATTATTTATTTATTCGTCGTATCAAATAACTCTTGTTCCTACACTGATCTCCGTGCATCCTCAGGCTACAACCTAGAACAATCGTGCAAAACGTTACATCGTGCGCGTGCTTGAAACTGTTCAAAGACACGAAAATTGGTCTTCTCGAATCGCGGAAAAAACACGGCGGATGGACACACGATAGGATACGTCGCCGTGAAATTACAGCGTGTCCCGGGTATTCAAGAAAAACAAGCTTATCATTAGAAGACGGCATGATTTACCGTGGCGCAGCCGATAGATTAAAGGGTGTATTAATTGCGGCTGTAACTTAGCGCACAATCGGACGCAGGTGGTATTGCGAGAAGAGATGTATGTGGACGGAGACGTGGCGAACTCGAAAATCGAAGATCTCGATTTACTTTCCCTGGCGGCGAAAGAAAACCGCCGAGGAAGAGGCCTGCGGCCGCTCTCGGATACGTTTCTTGCAGCAGCCACTGTAATTACACCGTGTACAGCCGCGAAAATTTGCGGCTTCCTGCGATCCGTTGCCTCCATAAATTCACTGCCGGGCTCCGGTTTATTGCGCCACTGACAACGAATCTCTTTGCCACCAGTTTTCCTGTTGAACGAAAACGACGCCGCTCCGAAAATTTATTGCAAATTCATTGGGCCGCATGCATGAAAATAAGTAAATGCTTCTGTGTATTAAGTCAAAGTAAATACTATACTTTTTATGCAGAATCTGTTACTATTACTAGGCGGCGAATACCGGAAAATCTCAAGTAAATAGTACCTGCGATACATAGGCAAGAGGAGTCCTCGCTCGCAGCCAATTGTTAGACTTTGACGTCACACACTTCAGCCAATAATGCGGCTAGAACCGAAAGTTCGAGTGGAATGACTCAATCGGACTGCTTACAGCCGCATTCCTGCCGAATTCCTGCCTTTTTCACTAACACTAGACCGCGAATATTCGAAAATCTCAAAATAGTACCTAGTAGTAAATACTAAATTTCCTATGCACAATCTTGTACTGGTACTAGGTAGAAAATATCGAAAAATCTCAAGTAAATAGTACCTACTAGGAAATACTAGACTTCCTATACAGAATCTTTCACTAGTACTAGATAGTGAATATTGAGAAATATCAAGTAAGTAGTACTAGTAAATACTAGACTTCCTATATACAATTTTTTACTAGTACTGGGTAGTAAATATTGGAAAAACTCAAGTAAATAGTATCTACTAGTAAATATTGAACTTCCTATACACAATCTTTTACTAGAACTAGGTAGTGAATATTGAAAAATCTCAAGTAAGTAGTACTAGTATACTTACTTGGTAGTTCAAGTATTTGCTTTGTTTTAGTGGAATCTTCAGATTTTGCTCTGATGGTCCTTCGAGTATTTCGACGTGAGTACAGACGTCTGCTTCTATGTATACCGTATACAACACGGAAAATCGAATTTTATTGTTGGATCTGTTCAGCACAGATTTTGCAAGTAACTTCAGTTATCCTTCGGCTAACTGTACTTTAATGAATACCAACATCCTCAATAACAGTTGTTCATGTTGTTTAAAAATGTATCCGCCAAGATACACAATATTCTTCGAACCTGAACTAGCCACGACATTCTCGAGAATTCATGGATCCTTCGAATTTTGTAAACCTTTGGAAGAACGAATTTGCATCAACCTCATGATTATGACTGATGGTAAATTAAGATACTAGCAAACTTAAAATAACAGTGGTATTTACACGAACTTCTCACTAAATACTGCGTGCCTAACATGCGTACGTATTCAACCAGGATTTACCAGAAAATTCAGTAGATACTAATTCTAATAAATACTTCAACCTTCATGCATACCGCAGCAAGTATTTTAAAATCAATAGGTTAAGGGACCTAATTACTGTGGGGATACCAATTATTGTATCTATATTAATTATACTTATCCTTAAAGCATAATGAATATTAAAAAAGAGATACTAATTTTTCCTCATAAAAATCAGTTAATATATATGTTATATATCTCTTTTTTAACATTGATTATGCTTTAAAAATAAGTATAATTAATATAGACACAGTAATTGGGTCCCTTATCATAGTAAATGGTTTTTTTACTTGTGTTTATGCATCCGACCAATGCCCCGCCATGCAAAGGCTGCCGAATATCGAATAAAGCATATGGGACTGCTTTGACTATTATTCTTCGAATAAATCATACGAGATCGAAGCTTTATACTCTATATCGCCGCCGCTGGTGAAGTTGCATTGGGAACCCTGCAGCATGCAGGCGAACCAGCTGTTGCATTCGGTCCAGTTGGACTTTCAACCTTTAATTACCTGCACGGGTTACATGCAATATAAACAGCTTGTTAGTTAGAAACATTGACGAAGAGACTGTGTCTGTTAAATCTAAAGCTTCAGGTTATAATAAGTTTTAAATAAAGTAATATAAGTTTGTATTTTCTTGGAGTTAAAAATAATTCTGAAGGTTTAGAATATTAAAGAATTAGTTTAGTAATCATTTCTCTGATCAGTTATCGATGAATCCAAATACATAGCATTCGTATAACTCCGTCTTTTACTTTTTCAACTGAGTATAATATTGAAGCACCAATAAGAAGGGAAGATTAATAATTAACTTTCTAAATTTCTTGGGGGGGAAATAAAAAATTAATGTAAGATGGGATGAGTTTAAAATAATATATTCATGTTGTTCATGATTTAAAAAAAATGTGCGTAGTACATACTAATTCAGAATCGAGGCAAAGTCAGAGAGCCAGACGTTTTTATAAACGTTGATCAATATTGATTGCATAATAAGTTATGATTGCACTGATTACATTAAACTAGAAATAACGAGGAGAATATTCTTAACTTTTGGGCTACTTATCAAATTAAAGAATATATTTACGTCCTCCTTTAAACAAATATTACTTTGATTGTTTGCATAATTCAAATTTTTCATTAAATCTTGTCAATATGCCGATACAATTTATAATACAACGTTTTGTTACCAAAAGATATAATGGCTTAATGGAAATACATCAGTGTACTGCAAAGGGGTAACGTGTTCACCTTAGATCCACTAGGAGATAATATCGTATTACACCATTTTGCAACCAAATTACTGTAATATCGAACCTACCGTGTGAATATTACTCAATTATTTACAGTTACTGTTGCAGAAACTCGGTCACACATGTTGATTGACGATGCGTACATATTTAAGTAAGCGAAACCGCCAAATGGCGTCATCCACGACAAATATGTTAAACATATGGCTCCTAACGGTTCTATTTGTAATAACGGTTACAATTTTCCGTTATTTACTAAATTTTCACATGCGAGAAAAAAAATACTGTTCTATTCGTTCTAATTTTTTCTTACACTAACCTATTAAACTCTTTGTTAGTTTCGCCACTTTTATTGCGTAGCAATTGAATTCGATCATATTTTCTGTAAGATTAGGAGTACTGCAATTAAATAAAATTACATTTCATTCCATCTAATTGCAATTCTTAATTCGCTGAAGTTTGAGGATCTAATCCATAATCTAATAAATAATAATGCTAATGAGACACCTTTATCGCGCGAAATAATGAGCATATAATAATTAGTTCACGTTGTGTGTTTAACGCAGTGAACGAAATTTCAGTGCATTATTATCGAACTGCGGATTTGTATGCAAAATGAAAATTGTCGACATTAATTACAAGATATAGGAACTACATACTCTTGTACATTTACCTCTTTTAACAAGTCAACAATAATGAAACAGTCAAATTCCTTAAATATTTTCACCGAAAGTGAAATTTACCACGAATTTGTGCAATTGGTTCGCATTTTTATTGCACCAGAATATCGAATTGTAAACAAAGGGCAAAAATAATTTGACGAGTCTCCGGGCGTGCAATTAAATCGCGAGATGCTAATCGCAACGAGACGGAGAACGCGCCTTTTCAATTAAGGAACATTTCAAGGTAACGGAACCAAGCTGAGGAAATTTACGACACGGATTTGAGCCCGCTTCCTGACAATTGTTGAACTTTGTTTCACTGTACATTACCGCTATTGTTTTATTCGAATCTGTCCTACAAACTTTCAGCGAATGGGGGATCGTGCTGCTCATAAACAGATTCAACTTCTCAGTTTAGTTTTCGAAAACTGACCTTTGCTGCAATAATGCTGTTCCATACAAATTTTTATACTCCCTTTTAATAGCGAACAAACATAGAGAAAAAAATTCTATGAAAAAGTGAAAAAACTACAAATACTCTATACTAATTTTATATAATATGATATGTAATTTTATATAATCTTGTACCTTTTAAGTAAACTGTACGAGTATAAACTATTCACTAATTTTAAGCAAAACATAACCAAAAGAAATCTCTGGTTGTTCATGAAATACTTATACACGCATTACTTCCAACTTACTAAAACTATTCAAAAAAGAAATACACGTCTGCGTAGCTTCTTTATCTTGCAATTAATGCAGAGAATTTCTGTTTTAACACTTTTAATTCAAATATACTGTCGTTTTCCTATTAATGTATGTATATATTATATGAACTTTGATTGGACTAAAAACATAATTATTTTTTTTTATAAAATAATTGATAAAAAATTTATAAAAATTTTCTAATATTATCAATTTTAAGTATTAAAGAGTACAACATTATGATAGAAACTTATGAGTACAAGATGGACGCAGCCTTAGTACATCTATTAATAACACCGCTATGTGAAATGTTAAATATAAATTCATTCAATTGTACAGAAAGTAATAAAAATAATGTCTTAGAACAATACAAAAATTTGATAAAGTTAAGTATACGGAAATGAATTGTTTTGTAGTTTTAGTCAGCTTTAAATAATATAATATAATTTTTAAATTCAATCACTGGTTTTATTGTTTTGTATTTCACCTATTTTGTCATAACTGCAATAAAATCCGGAGTCTACTATTGCATAATATGATACCCGTACAGAGTAATATTTTCAAAAACACTTGACTGTCATATTAAAATCATTTTTGCTGACACACCTAATCTCAAAAATAACAATCCAGCTTGGCAAGGTTCGTAGTGATATCACGATGGTAGAAGCATAGAATAGAGCAGACTTTGAGCCAAGGACCGAACAATGAATCCCCGTTTCATTTCGGCTGACTCCCCGGAACCTTTTTATTGCTCGGTTGGCTTACCAGCTCTCGCAGGTCAGGTCCTTCCGGTTTTCGTGTTGTCTACACCTGGACGGATCCGCAGGGTTCCTCCGAAGTCAGCCTTCAAGACTTTCCTCCTTGCGGAGCTGGGCGAAGGTCTTTTCTTGTCTTTCGTGGTTTCCCATTGTTCCATCTCTTGGGTCTCGCAGTAAAAGAGTCCCCGTTGGCTCTTTGGTTTCGTCACCTGCACTGCTCGCGTGCATGGAAACACTGCCAAATGATCAATACCGACGATGCGATAGTCATTTCGAGCTTCACTGTAGTGCAGAAAATTCGACGCTTTCTTTACGCACCGTATTAAAAGACATTTACGAGCATTCTTTTCATTTATTTATTTGTCTTTATTTATCAATAGAAACTGCTGAGAGCATTAACTGCTGGCATTTATGGCACTCCTAAATTTGTAAAATGCAAGATGAACAGCATGTTAACAAATATTAGTTGTTGTATTTCATGTTTAGCACAAGGAACTTCCTAGTCAATACAAAGCACTGTTCCCTCACAGCTTCAGATTTTTACAAAATAATTCATGAAAAGGAGAATTTGCGTAAAGATTTACGCTATTATTAATAATATTTATTCTATGTGTCTATCGCGGTGATTAAATATGGTTGTAATTATGTTTTAGTATTTTAAAAATCTTCAATGAATGAGCATTCAATTGATAACCCGATACAGGAATTTAATTACAATACGTCTGAATAAATAAGTGTAAATAGCTGTCTCAATAATTGTGAAACAAAGAATCTGAAATGCATCATTTTGATGGCTTCCGGTAGTTCTAATGTTAAACTACAAATAGTGAAAAATTGTTAATATATTTTTTTTAATTACTGTTAGGACTTCTTTTTGAAAATATATTATATTATATTATATTATATTATATTATATTATATTATATTATATTATATTATATTATATTATATTATATTATATTATATTATATTATATTATATTTGTTTAAAGAAAGAACTTGTGGAATGTGTAATTCGATAGATCAAGGGATGACTATACCGTAGTACGACAGACTCCCCTACAGCGTAATCAAAAAACTGTTTAAAAGGATTGTATCATATGCGTTTTATGTGACAATAAATATACGATAAACGTATAAAGAATTGTTTCAGACGACTGTATACTTACTACCACAAAAGATACATATATGTATACAATCATTCTAATCCTTAACTGATATACTGGAGCATTTTGTGACCTCTTGTGCACATGTTTGTACACAAATTTTCGATATTGTACGATAATTTCGAACATCAAGATTATTTCATTTCTTTAAAACATTTAGATTATTTAGAAAGGTCATCTAGAATGTTAGAAAGGTCGTAGTATGATGGTTTAACAATGTTTTGCACGCGTTATACAGGGGCCTACCGTGTAGGGCACGTAGTAAAGAAATAATCGGTGTGTGCGCGCGTGTAATTGTTTGGTATGATGTTGCAGATGGAAAGCGAGGTGCGAACGCTCAAACAGGAGCTGGTTCGTACCCAGGAAGCCTTGAAGGCGGCCACGAAAAGGTGCCGTGACTTGGTGAAAGAGCTGGACAATCGCACCGTGGGTCATGAGTCCGAGAAAAGTCTCCGGGACCAGCAACTCTCGCGAATACTTCGCGCTCTGCTTGTTCTGGAGGCGAGGCTCAAGCAGGAGCAGAAATCAATTAGGCAACTGCTGTGCGAGAAGGACAACGTCATTAGGAACCAACAGCTCGAGATCGCAAGGCTCAGGCGTTACACCAAGAACTATATCAAGTGCAAACGCGAGCAAACCCTTGGCAAAGCATCGATAAAGATGGAAACGGCGAACGCGATCGACGAGTGCCACTTGCAATCCTCCAACGTCGAAGTAAATATGACAATACATTATTCCCTCGCTACAGTGCACCGGAGCCCGACTACAGTATTATCTCCGTAACTGTCGCAAACGTTTCTACCGTAACTGTCAAAATTTTAGCCCCACCACGAGGAGAATCATCCTTGGATCCAAGTGAAGCGATAAGCACGCTCGACGACCGAGCCAGCGAGCGGTCGAGTATCAAGTACACAAAGATTGCAACTTTTAAAATTTTTTTTCCTAAAACTCTTTTACCATCGTATTCGTCTCGTTTTTCTAATTAATATGACACGAAACACGATATAGTTACTCGTGTAATAAGCGATTAAAGTTTCAGACGTGAAAAAGGACGGCAAACGGAAAAGAAAAAAAGGCAGAGTCCAAGTGTCGAACCACAGTACCTTTTTTCTTTTTCAATCGTTATTTATGCTTCTCTACAATCGGCAAACTCCAAAGAAAGTAGCACCTCCACTAGAACCGTCGCTTGGAAAACTCGACGATACGACAGTTACGGAGATACTACAGTATAAAGAACATAGTTGTTAAGATATAGTTAAAATTTACTCGAAGAACTGTCTCTTCTAGGAAAGTAAACCTTTTTAGGTGTAACATTGCCCATTGTCTAAAATATAATATTGGTATAAATAATTTTATTGTTTGTATTAACCGGACATTAACAATACAAAATTGGAGCCATACATATTATATTGTTGTCATAAAAAATATATATTAGTACAGAATAGCCCAGAAGTCACTAGGTCATTTAAAAATAGAATAACCTTTTCATTTTTTAAAATTTGCACTTATTCTTTTATAAACTAATTCGAATTTTATTATTAGTCAGATATTAACATTAAAAAATGTCTAGAAAAACAAAAGTTGATCACACCACTGTCATGTTTGTGTACGATATCACAAAAGTTATGAATATTTTCGTTTCTCGGCGCGCAATGTTTGTAACTTTATATTACGGAAAATCAATATTTTAAAAGGTCATAAGCGAAATATACATAAAGGACTTTTATATACATTGAAGAATTATATACATTAAATGTAAAAATTAACGTGTCTTCTGTAGATCGTGTGAATATACAGATATAGTCGTAGCTCAGAACGCACTTTGGTACTTAAAAAATTGAATTACGTTTCTGAGGCTAGCTTGTTAAATCATGACAAAAATTACCATTGATGTGAACAATTCTTTAAGAAGTTCTCAACTTGTTAATCGAAAAGTTTAAAATCTATGAACTAGACGCCAGTAAATAATGTGTTAACATTTTATCAGCCGGAAATCTGTTAATAGAATTCTCGATGAAAGAGGATCTTGAAAATACTCTTTTAAATAATAATCCCAAAAGAACTGACTATAGATCGTATTACTAAAATACGAGTGAAACAAGAAATTCTTAAGAAATCCTTGGCTGTGAATCATAGATTTTTAATGCCCGTTAAACACCGACTGGTATGCAATACATTGAAAAGAAGTAGTTAAATCTTTTTGCCCGGAAAAACAAAAGCAGAATATGAAATGGAATGCAAGCCCGAATGTCTCAATTTTAGGCGGACCTCAGGCAAGACAACAGTATTAGCAAGGACATTCAGACGTTGAAATGCGAGATAATCACGAAGTTGAATCCTTCGGAAGTACCTGTTACGCTCGAGGGCTTGGACAGAGGAGTGAAGAAGACCCACAGCTTCGCCGGCAGCGATATCTCGAAAACGAGTCTAACTAGTAGCGAGAACACGGACGTGTCCATTATCACGACCACCACGGAGGGCAGTCCTTCGTTGCTGAGCACAGAGGGTTTCTGCGAAGGCGAGAGCACGGACGTCTCGCCTGGCTCGACGCTGAACAAGTCCAGCAGATGTACACCGACCATGGTCACCGACAGTGAGAATGAGACCACGATGATATTCGACGACAACGACGACGAGGACAGCATGATCGTCGAGAAAACCGCCAAGTTGCCCAAGAAGAAGATAGGTATAAGTAGATTAAAACCCCAGAAAGCTAGCAAAGAGACGGAGGTGATAGAGGCTACGAACATCGCGAGGACTGAAAGCAAGGATGATGGGATGGACTGTAATTTTGCCTCGGAGGACGAGGAGAAGGAACAAGAGCCCATTTACGTCAACGCTTGCAATGAGACCAACACCAAGAACCAGGAGCAAACCGAGACTGTCGTGGCGGAAATGCCCAAAACGAATGAGGACTGCAGTAGTAATAATAGTAACAATGACGGTGGTAATAACAACGTCACTGAAAATAGCATGTGAGTATTAATGTATGAACAATTGAGGATCTTAGTTTAAAATCTGGATAAAGCCAGGCTTTGAAAACTGTGTTTCATTCTTGCGCAAAACAATCAGTAGTATACAAAAATACGTAGAACTTCAACAAATATAATTTGGCTAAAAACTGGACTTGAATTAAAACCTGGTTTTTGCACCAAGGCCTTCAATTATTATTAAATACTTTATTAACAGACAATAGGATTAGAAAGAACGTTTAGTTAACTTGTATCAAAATTATTTGCACTTATTTATTAAAGTTTCGATATTTGTAATTAACGGATCTTTTGGTACTGATGTATTGAATCTAATTGAATGTAGTCGTAAGTAACTTGAAAAATTATTGGACAGGTACGAGCTAATAATAATGAGAAACATATAATAAAATAAGCAATTTTTAAGTCTAATAATAATAGAATAATGTTGGCTCGAGCTAATATTTGAATATATTTTTCAGAGCCCAAAAAATGGAGATTGAAGAGCAGAACACGGAAGAAACCAGCGGGAACTGGTACAGCGATCCGGATGAGGACAGAATCAACGACGACGTTTTCAGGCACAGCACGTATCGACCAAATAGCAACCACAACTCCGTCTTGGAATGCGTGAACCAGATTCTTTTGAGAGATATGGAGGAGGAGGAGAGCATACTTTCCGTGCCTAGAAGATTCAAGCATCGAGGGAGGATCGTCCGGTTTCAGCCAGCGAGACTGTCGGACATCGAATCGGTAGGTTCTGAAATGGAAAGGAAAAATTCTGAAGAACCTAACATGGAACAGGTACCAGGCACCGAGTTCCATGATGTTCCTGCGAACAGTTTCGAGCCTTCCGCTACTGAGGACGAGTTTGGAATGAGTCTTACGCAAACTGTTCCTACGAACATTACTACAAATATCTCCAGTCACGAGTCAAGTTTGGAAGAAGAGTCGGACGAATCAAAAGCCATTCCCATCGTCATAATAGAGCCAAAGGTAGAAGTTGAGGACGCAAGGAATACGTTCCCCTGTTCGCAGGCGCAGAAAACGAAAGCGGTCAGTACAACAAGTCCTCCTATGAAGCTGGAGATGATCGAGGAGAAGACCTGCCTGCAAATTTCTTCCAAAGGATTGACTATAGCGAAGAACCTCGATTACGAGGATATCGAGTCTCTGCCGGAAATAATATCGCCTCCCCCTAAAACGCCACCGGCGTTACCGCCTAAACCGCAATTCAAAAACAATACGTTGATCCTGAAGAAGATACCTAGTCCTTCGTTTCTGATCGATGAGACACGGAAGAAGCAGCCGTTGCTCGAGTCCGGTTCCTCCGAGCACAGCAAGAAGATTTTCGGTTTCATATCCTCGCCATTAAAATCGGCAGGAATAAACGTAACTTCCGCGAGAAGTTTAAATTTCGACGACGCCATTAATAAAGTTGCAGGAACGAACGAGGAAGGAAATTTCTGGAAGAATAGATTCAATAATGTTCGTTCCTCGTTTCAGACGCGACAGAATAGTCTTGAAACGAATGGAGAGCAGACTAGGAAGGTGCCAAGGGTAACGAACATGGTTCGCCATTTTGAAGAGTTCAAGATCGGCGGCGAATCTGAAGAGCAAACGAAAGAAAGGAATAAAACGAAGGAGAAACACGTCCATTCCGAGTTCGATCAAGAATTCGACATCAGGCAAAATTTTGAAGAGTTTAATCTTGACGAGTGCAATCTATCCGATGATCCAGACAGACCAGAAGGCGATGGTTCAGAAAGACTTAACAGTCTTGGGGCCACGGTTAGTCAGAACGAGAAAACTTCCACAACCAAAGACAATAATAATGTTCCTGTTACTACAACGACCAATTTAAGCAGCGGTTATGATCACTTCCTAGAAGCAACGGGTCTGAGCAATAAATCGATATTGACGCCCTCAAGGTTGCTGAGTAACCACAAAAGTATGTTGAAACCGAAAGACGTGAAATATAAGAACAAAATTAAAGCAACCGCTGTATTAGAAAAACATGGTGTTTCGTCTACCAACAACACTACTCATGTTAGACATTGGACTGGACCGTTCGTCTGACGACTGGCCCAAGTTTTCCCAACGAACCTATTCCGACAAGAACCTTGTGATGATGGGAGATAATTGATTTATTGCGAATAATTACTCCCATACTCCCATTATTTGCTGAAAGTGGAAACAAATAAGGATCACAGACTGTGCTGTGCGAATACAGTTTATTCGTAAATGGAACATAAAATATAATACTGTAAATTATTATAAATATTCCTCTTACGATGCAAAAGCCTTTTCACATTTTTCTTGTTACGCGAGAGAGACATAGGAATTAATTTATTTATAGCAGCTTCCATTTGAAAAGTATTCCGATGTGTTGTATACTTTAATAAGATATTTCTTACATATTTATAACATTACTAATTAATGGGCACAGTAAACGAGACAATTTATAGTTACGTATTTTAACTTAGATTTTTTGCTGTGACATCGCGAATAAAGTTGTTTATCGTGAATGCGAATACTTTTATTACGGGAACATGATTTGTTCTGTTGTTTTCTGTCATAGAAAATCCAGACTAATTGAATTACATGAAAATTATATGATTACACGACCGTATATAATTGTGAAGTAAAATATGAAGAATGAATGAAATCTGTGAGATATATTAAATGTTTGCATTCAAATGAATCTATAAGCCTGTAATTACATCGTTAGATAAAACGTATTATGTTCTGCTGGAA
>CM052139.1:15291414-15431866 GCA_028454255.1 Halictus ligatus | reverse complement strand
AGAGAAAGTGAGTGTTGTTTAAGCAGTTAACCAAAAGCCAAATGCGGAAACAGATGGATCGGAAATTAAGTGTAAAGTTGCACTTAAAAAAGTTGCAGGCAAAATTCCAAATGTCAAATTGGGACTAAAGTTGTTGGAGTTTATTTTATAAGTGAAACAAAATGAATCTTTATTTTCTCTAGAAGGAGGGATCGTTTATATGATCGTTTGAAGGATCGCTTGAGATATACATTGTATATTGTCCCAGGCATGGGACCCTCGATCCTCTGATGTTCATACTGAACTGTTGCTTCTCTGTTTCATTTCCTTGATTCATTCGGGACGTTTCTTTCGCTGTGTAAAGACGTGTCTTACGAAGTGCTGTTAGAGAACTTTTAAAATAAAATCTCCATACTACATATTACAGAAAGAGTGTGTTTCATTATATATACAGCCATATCCCATTAAAAGTCCTTGCTCTACGAGTACATATCTGGACAAATCGGAATATACCTTACTGTAGAGGGAAAAATAGAATTTTATTTAAACTTCTAAATTTTAAGTTTCATATATTTTCAATAATTTAATTCCGTTTTTCTTCCGTTTTCCAAGCAAGGTTTACTCTTAGAACAAGGTTAACTACAACGAAGTCAAGGTTTGGCTTCGATTTAGTCTTGATTTGGCATGGAATTTTGCGTGCAAACTTTGCATTCAAATACCGAGCTTAATGAGGAAACAGATGAATCGGAATTTGTAGACAAATTTTGGTGGCAAATTCATAGCAACTTATTTACTGGATACTTATATCTGTAAATCTATTATCAAGTTTCTAAATTACGGTATTACATTAGAAATAAGTTTTAAGCTCTTTTAAATAATAATTATAAACAACATTAGTACAACATATAGTACAATAGTACAACATTACTCTATTTACTATAATAAGTTCATAGCTGTGAATTGTACATTTTCGAAAAATATTAAATTATCGCCGGTAGATAATTTCTGAGAACTACATTATAAAATTTAGGAAACTGCTGCAAATATACAGTAGTAAAATGAATTAGCTGAGTATAGAAGCTGAAATTGAATTTTTTACCCCATTTGGGAAGTATCATTTATACTTAAAGATTAAAAGCCAGTAATTAAAATGAAATGGTTGCTAATATTTTGTGCTTCAGAGAAGCAATAATTTTTTAATGGAATTGAAGGACACTCATCCAGTTGTTTTCTACGAATGTTACCCGCACTAATTTTAGATCAGGTTTGAAGATTTACAATTCTAGACAGGGTGACGCAACGTTGCGTCTGTGCTACAATGGGTCTGTGTGTCATGTGCTCGCATATATTTTTATTAGTTTATACTTCTTTTCCGATGGTTCTCGTGAAGCAAGCAGGAGAAAATTTTACGCGGACTCCGAGCGATAAAGAACCTGAAATTATAAACTCAGACTCGTTCCTCGGTCAGTTTTATTTTTAACTAGTTCACTTGCACGTTGAGGCACGTTCTGAACAACGTATTTAGTGTTTAGATTCGTTGTTTAAACATTCTAACGAAATCGCATTGCGAAAAGCGTATCAGATTAAAGTTCTTTCTTTGCGAGACTTACTAAGGGTCCAAAAAAAAAAACAAAATAATTGTAAAATATTTTTTTGTGAGCGGTGGAATTATTTGATTCAGTTTTATCGAATTAAAGATTCTTCTGACCAAAGATAAACGAATTTATTTCTGTCAAGTTTGAGTATTGCAATTCATTCACATTAGGTCTTTTCCTAAAAAAGTAGACGTACATGTATGCTTCTATATATATTCCAATTTTTTTTCATTTCTTTATTTTTTTCAAAGTTTACAAAGCAATTTACAGATTTATTATTCTCAGAGATGAAGAAATTATAGATAACAATTACAATTTTGGAATATTAAAAAATTATCAATTACGAATATTGAACATAATTTACAATTTGTTGTTTTTTTCTAACTTTATCCATTTTACTATCACTATGATAGTATCATATTAATTTTTTATATTTTTTTAATAATATTACTCTTCTCGTCTCTCGATTGAATCGTTACAAATATTATAAAAAGGTAATATTTCAAGTTTTATTATTAATAATCACTGTTATGAAACGCTAAAAAATTGTCGATTAACTTCCTGTTACACGCGTCATTACTTTCATCTCCGTGTAGTTACACCATGATCGAGAAAATGAGAGCCCACTATGAATAATAGATCAAAAGAAGGCTTTTTATTTGTTCTATGTACTCGACGAAATTACGAAAAAATTACACGGGGCTGTGTGTGCTGAGTCGGATGATTTCTCGAACACTATACGAGGACATCGTGCATCCCGAAAGCTTATCGCATTGCTAACTGCCAGCTGACATTTTATCACGTATGAAACGATCTTATTACGTTGGGCCACACACGCCTCTTGTCCCAGCACTGACGTCAGAATATTCCTAATTCCTAATCACTCTTTTATTGACATAGCATCTTGATTTAACGACACCAAACGACCTACACACTTGTCTCTGTATATATTTTATCTAATCTAGAAGACGACGATGGATTTTGTGACATTTATGGCACGAGTCAACACCTTCATTTAATTTTTTTCACTTTCATCGAATTAGAAATAAAAATAATATTTTAAACAGAAATGTTACCCTTCAATACAATTACTTTTGATTGTATAAAATTGTAACCTCATTACGATAGGAAAATGATTGAGATGTTTGAGCGATAGATGAAAGATTTGTGTGCTATAATGGTAGATGCTTTGTAGACTCAAAAAATTGTTTGAATTGAAAGTTCCAGTAGGTTACAAATAGAATAAAAATAGTTTGTCGGATCCTTCTCGCTGTATCAGTATCGGATAGTTTTGTATCCTATAATTCACAATCTGACTGTAATTATTGCTACATTGAGACATCACACAAACTATTTATAGTCGTATTGTTTACGTATCGTTACTTTCTTAATATCAATGAGCATTATTCAAATGAACTAAAAATTTAAAAATAGAAGAAGAAAGTTATACACGTTTAATATTGAATACTTCATAGTTTGTTTTTGGCTATATAAATACAATAATGATTTCAATTATTTTACTTTATTTCTCGTTAAAATGAACTTCTCTCGCTAAACGAAAATAAAATGTTTTCAATCTCTTTTACAGTTAATATTTGAACATTGTTTAAATTTTCTAAACGTGTAACTAAGGTTGGATTTACTTCATTTATTCATTTATTCATGCACTTTAGTTAAGTCACGTATATTTTAATATTCTACCATCCTAAGCTAATATAGTAATCATTAATGCATACAAGCATCAATATCAAATCGAGTGGAACGAAATGATGTGAGAAGGAGACATTAATGTCACAGTGGATGTTATTATAAATTATTCATTAATTGATTTCTCGATTCAGAAATATCACGTTGTTTGTATTATTTTTAGTGTCCAACAGGAATACAGTAAACAAATACATAGAAACGTAAAATTATATACCCAGTAAGCAAAATGCTTTGAATCTGCCACCAAAATTTGACTCGGAATTGCCATCCATCTGTTTCCGCATTACCATCGGTATTGCAGTGCAGAGTCTGCCATGCCAAATTCGAGCCAAACTTTGGCCTCGATCAACCTTTGTTATAGAGGGCAGGTCCGTCGCAATAAGAACGGACGTAACCTTGTTCTGAAAGTAAATATCGGGAAAAATCGGAATAAACGATGAGAGGGAAAATTGAATTAAATTAACAAATTATCATCATATTATTATCAAATTATTATCATATTTTTGACATCCATCTGTTTCCGCATGTGAGTAGGAATTTGGCGACAAAGTTTGGTGCCAAAATCATACCAAATGAGGACGAAATTTTGCTTCGAGCAGGGTTTGGTACCAAATACATAAGTCTTTTGCTCGCAATGTGTGCAGCACACATTCCACTCGATTTGGTCGAGTGGGTATTTGGCTAACTGGGCAGTAATAATTCACATGAGTTTAGCGAAACATGTAATTGTTGAAGGGCGCTTTTTTCATCTCTAAAGGTGTACACCTGCAGCATCACCCCTCGCGTATAGTAACAATTGATTGACGCTTATCTTATAATTTGACGAGATAATATTAATTATATATCCGATAATTTTACTTTTTATGATTATTCTATTTTATGATTATTTCTACTCAATCATAGCCGATACGCTATCTAATCGCTGTGAAATGATTAATCGAAATGAATCAGTACGCACATCGTTGTAGAATCATTGTGTGTCTACACATGGAACCGCTACGATTTAACATGCATTGATGACTCTGGACATAAGTCCATCTTGGTATAAACAGCTACGATTACAGTGTTTTCTCGATATAGGTCCACAACACGGTCTACCCAGGAACATATATTGGCTAGGAAATACTATTCTTTGATACACAGCCGAACGTAGAAAAGAACAGCGAAGCTCGCGTGGCCTCGATTCAGAGCTCTACACGGAGTATACCCCGCGGCAGTGGGGATAACTCTGGGATTTTTATCAGCTAGATATTTGGGACATGTATCGAGTAAAGACTGTATTTGGTACTATATCAAGCAAGTGGTCAGAATGACTAGTCATATATTTTGTTATAATTAGACCGCGGATTTTTACACAAAATAAAAATTGTCTAGATTAACAGGTTGAAAATAATGCAACAGTAACGTTAATTTCATCAAAAGTTTTTATTGTTTTGCATGGTGTAGAGCAAGGGATCCAATTACTGTGGCAGTGAAAATTACTGTGACTATATTAATTACACTTATTTTCAGAGCATAATGAATATTAAAAAAGAGATTCAAAATTTTTTTCATTAAAATTGGTTAATATGTATAGATGTATGTTTTATATCTCTTTTTAAATATTTATTACGCTTGAAAAATAAATATAATCAATATAGTCATAGTAATTGGTACCCCCTCAGTAATTGAGTCCTTTTACCCTAAGTGATAAGAATAGTTGAGGATCGTTTACATTTCTACAGGAACCGATTGTTATCGCAAACGGTTAGATAGCACGTGACCCAATAGACAAGAATCAACTGAAGGGTTGTGCACATATGATTCCAATCGGTCTTACCGCTCTCGTGGCTAGACAATGTACGATCCAGGCTGCAAGACTCAACCGAAGAATTATGTACACTTCACTTAACTGATTCTTACCACTTATGACTGGACATCATATGACCGAAACGGTACGAATCAACCGAAGGGTTTGGTACACACGCTCCCATTAATCTTCGTCGTTTATGGCTAGATCGTATGCAGTTCAAGCATGCAAAAGTCAACTGGGGGATTATGTGCAATCTACTTAACTGGTTCTTACCGCTTCTAGCTGGCAGAGTGAGTTGATCGAACGACGAAAATTGGGTACGGAGGGTTGTGAACACCCTACTTAGCATTAGCCCCAATTACGTATTATACCCACTGTTTGTGTCGAAGGGGTTAACATTTTTTGGAAAAATCCAACGTTTTCGCTTGACTTTTGATCATATTAGACTGCGGAACTTTATGCAAAATCAAAATTAACCAAGTCAATCGTAAGAAACAGGAGTTACATGAAGATGGATTTCCTCTTTTAATAATTTTAACGAGTTGAAAACAGAGAAATTGTCAATATTTGAACTCAAATAATTTCAAAAGCATCCAAATCTTTTTTTTAATGAATCTATTATAGATTTGAAAATTTCCCTTTACAAAGACTACATAATACATAATCTACAATTTTTTGGCACTTTTATAGAATAAAAATGAGGAACAAGCTTGGCCGTGGTAAGGCTATCACGGTGTGCCTTAATGTTTTTGAAAAGATGGCGGTACACCTTTCATTCAAAGATCAATAAATCGTCTTGAGAAAATCGTAGATCGAATTTTAAACATTTGCTGTAAAGGGAAAACTTCAATCTTTAAATTGATGGCGGTTTCGCTCAACGCAAAAATCAAAATTCAATATTGCTACACACGTTTCAGTTTTATAATATTTTGGACCAAGGAGGTGCCCTCATTTCCCAGTCGCTGTATCATGCAAAAATATCTTAGGTAAGAATGAATGATAGACGACAAAAGTAGAGGCTTCAAGCTTTAAAATAAGCCAATTTTGAATGATGTGAGAACGGGTCATTTTGTGTTCAAATACTTTTTTTTATATTGTGATAAAAATCGACAAAAATTGGAATACATACGTTCTTGCTATTTTTCTAGAACAGTGTAAAATGGTCACTGTAAGTATTCCGTAGATCTTGTGTAACTATTAATACGTGTCTTCGCAAAAAGAGCATCAGAAATAATTACTTAAGTTACAGTTACACAGACAAGTTGCTTCGACTATGGACTCGATTTGGTTGGTTTTGAGATGCTAGTACTCGACAGCCAGCATAAACACAAACGACCATTGTATCATATGGCACATGAGGGTTCTGTTGGGAGTATTTATGCATGATTCCAAGTAATAATGAAAATCATAAGGCCCGCGAACAACGCGTATCACGCATGTGCGTGAATCACGCGCGCGAGACACTGCAAGGCTGCTCACATCTTGGCCTGCGCCCCTATTATTATATTAACAGCGAAACATGCGCAGTCCGCAAAGCGGGAACACGATCTACAGACAAAATTGGATCCACGTGGATATCAGCTTTCTTCTTGAGAAATCAGTCCTGAGTCGGTGTTCCGTTCTGCGTAGACGATCGCGCGCCGTGTCTGGCGCGTGCACTAATCGCTTAGATAATGATTCCCTCATTGTTCAGCCATCGTGATGTGGATCCCGTTGCACATCGTGTGTCCAGTGACAGTGACCTGTTGCACACGGACGCGTCGTTAGTTCCCGTCTTCTTTTATCGACGATCACCTCCCACATTTTTCATCGTTCGATTCTAGTACTTTTTTTCAACGGCGGATCTAGGCATGGGTCGTATGAGCTACAGCCCAATGCCCCATTGCGGTAAAAAAAAAAATACAAATAAATTCAAATGAAAAACTTAACAAAAAATAAGTTATGCAAAAATTTTGTTGTGCTTGGGTTCGTTTAGGTAGGCCCCCAAACAGTAATAGTCCAGGGCCTCAAAATTAACGGTCCGCCGCTGCCTATTTTGCTTTGCCAACAAAGAGAACTCGCTGCAACCTAGACGAAACGTGTCGTAATATAGTATATTATATAATTATTAGACCGTGAATTTTCATGCAAAATGAAAATGAACCGATTACAAGGTACAGGAAATTTTATGCATTTATTTATTTAATAACGAGTGGGTGCAATTTAAAGCAGTAAAAAGATTGAAAGAATATCGACATACTATTTTCAACATATTATAATCATTAATCAGGGAAATAAATTTATATGCAACTGCTGTACCTTGCAATTGATACGCACAAAATTTTACTTTGCAGGAAGATTCGCAGTCTATTTATATCTTTTCTGAATAATTTTAACTCTTTAACACTTTTAAATTCTTTAAATTATGTCTTCATTGCTTTGCATTTTTGTTATAAATCTATAAAATTCTCTGTTGAATTATATTATTAGATTATAGTTTTTAATGCAACTTTGTAGTCAGTGACTTATTTATTTATATACTAACCATTCTTTATTTTATTAATGTTTGCATGTTGTTGAGCAAGGGCTGCGAGTAGAACGAGAGGCCGGCAAAGGGTTATTACCCCAGGAATATGATTTCAATTTGTTAGTCAGGTGCGCGGACTAATCCGATGCGAAATCAGGGAGTCGCTAGGATTATAGACGTCGAGGACGAACCTGACGAGAAGTCAGGGAGCCTCTAGGAATGGAGTCAAACGCAGACGAACCCGGTGCGAAACCGGGGAGCTGCTAGGAAGTTGTATAACATCGCCGACAAACCCAATCAGAACATTGGGGAGCCGCTGAGACGTTGGATGATTCAGAGACGGACCTGATACGAAATCAGGGAGCCGCTAGGATGGTATAGTTTTCGTTGACGAACCCAATGCGAAACTGGAGAGCCACTAGGTTGGAGAAAATCTCTTTTGGACTATAGTATGTCGCGAACGAACCGGATGCAAAATCGGGGAGTCGCTAGGACAGTTAGTAGGTCTCGTAACTTGCGTAATTTAATTGATACAATCTGAGCGGTAAGACTGTATCGTGTGGGAACGTTCAATTATTAGATTAGGACAATAATTAAGGGTTTATAGATTGCACGATTTACCAAACAACACGCACTTTTCCTAACATATTCTGATTTGAATGTGTATTACAAATGTTGGTGTCGCGATTGAATTGAATGTAAGTGTATAATAAAAGTATTGTTACCTAAAGTGCACGGTGTTGACGCACTGGCAATGCGGAGTCTAAAAGCAATTCTTGAATGCCAAATAGAAGTGTTACCGAAAGAACCGAATCTATAAGGTTAACTTGATTCGAAGGGCTCTTTAACCATCTCACTAGAACTGACTCTTACGGACGCGACTCAACGTGACTCTGTACGTTACTGTACAGTTGTTAGTGACCGAAGAGAATGAAAACGAGCATGTTCATATACCCTAAAAATGACAGGGGGTGTCTGTTTTAAATTAGAGTCGCATACTTGTATTTGTCGTTTCCAGTGAGTTAAAGGTTTCCAGCTGGATCTTTGTTTAAATGGCTAAACGGAGGGTTAACCCGGATGTGTCCTATCAGAGACTATCTTGACAAATTCCAGAAGGGATTGTTTCCAAGATTTCCATATTATGAAATCGTACGATACTCTCATTGAATCATGCTTCGTGCCTGATGCGTCCAGCTGGATCATAGACATCCCTTTTATAAACGAAAAGGGATCGGTTGAGACGTATTTTGTTCTCAGGAAAAGAGATTAGAAAAATTCTAATCGAAATAAACGCGGAGAAAACTTCTACATACGTAACAGCATGTTCATATTATGTTCATTCTGGGTTACAAAAAAGAAAAATTCAGAAAACGTGGACTTGTTTCAATCATTTATAATTTATATGGTGTTTATTTATACATATAGAGGATAAATTAATTACTTTGTCACTCTCGATTCTAAAGATTAACGAAGTTTGTGTTGGTATAATTTCTTTTTAAATTGCATATTTGATTCACAATATTTATCGAAGACTGTTGATCGCTATTCAAGTAGTACATACATTTAACCCTAAGTGAACTACTTGAAGCCGATGCGGCCTCACTCTTTATGCTAACAATTATTTACTGTGTAATTATTAATAATATAACTATTTCCAGATTTAGATGAAATGTTACTATCTCATTACATTTTTATTTAACTTTTTTATTTTATTTTATTTTTATTTAGAGATTATTATAATTTAATATACAAACAAATTAATAATAAAAAAATGATTAATTATTTATTAATAATTCTTTTTTTTTATTTAATTTTTTATAATTTAAATGAATCATTGCATTTTTAAAGGACATTTTGAAGGTCCACTTAAGGGTTAACCAACGTTTTGTGCACGAGATAGAGATAATGGAATTTATTAACACTTCAGGTTTGTACCTGGTTTATATAATTCCATTATCGTTACCGAATCTTTTGGGCGTGTGTTCATTTGAGAGTAAAACTGTCGCGAGTTACTCTAGAGGGTCAAATTCGTCAGTGTTTTATTTTGCAGGAATTTGAGTCTTGAGAGTAACTCGCGACAATTTCACTCTCAAATGGACACGCACCCTATGATCGTACTGGTTCGAATTATGTATTGGTAGAATTTTCGTGCGTCAGTAACAGTGACCTCTTGCACACCGGCGACTCGTTATTACCTAATTCCCTTCTTTCATCCTCGACCGCTATTACACCTTTTATCATTGAACGTCGAATTCATCCTCCGATCGTTATAGCTTTTTTTCTTTTTTAACAAAGAGAACTCGTTGCAGACCAAACAAAATGCGAATGACTCGACGCTGACGGAAGGAAATCTTTTTTATTTTTATTTTCTGCTTGATCGACTGAAAGTAGAGATTTAGTGAGTAAAATTGTACATAAGAATGCTTCAAGATACCTGATTAATTTACCGAGTTTGAAGACAAAGCTATGGACGAAAACATCTTTAGTTGAACTAATATTTTTAGACACTAGATCGTAGAGATGCAAGTTTGCATAAAGTCAGTCTGTGGTGACTCGTGCGTGAATGTTTATGCAAATTCAGACCTTTCAAGACTGTTTTATGGACACAAGAGTGAAACGAAAATGTAGGTTTTATATTGGAGACATTGAGTGGTTGGAAAAATTATTATAGTCTTGATGCATTGTCATATGTACGTTGTACGTGTACAATTATATTTTTATTAAAGGTGTTGGACCATTAAGATAACTCTGCATACAAATATGAGCATATTCCTTCAGTCTTCCACAAACTACTGATTATACAAATCTATAAAAATGTATTATTAAAATTCATATGATCTTAGGCTTCTAGTTATGTGTCTTAAAAAAATTATTCTTCCTTTTTACATTCGTGGAAATATAAGAACTAAAGATGTCAAAGTCAACTCTGTCCATACGAATTAAAACAATGCTCACTATTTAATTCCTATTATTTAACGAATTATTCACTTGTCATTTAATTTCAATTTTTTCAAATTAATCCATGCATCGCAGAAAAATAGTATAACCATCAACTCTTAGTCTCTCGAAATTTGCATTTAGTATTATGTATTGCATTATGCATGATGATATCTCACCATCTAGCGGCATAAAAAATCAGTCTGATTCTATGAATAATTTATCAACAACTTAAGAAAGGTCAACGTTTTCAAGTCAAAGAAAAATATACACTGCAAACGTTTTAATATTATAAATAATTGAAAATTGATATAGCATTCTCAAATAAAAGTGAATGTATATTCTGTTTCCAGTAAATTAAATTCACATATCAAAATATTATTTTTGAAATCGTGTGCGGTTCGAAATTTTTTCACGCTGCAGAAACCTTCATTACCTACATTGTCATTCCCACAAAAATCTGCTAGATGGAGATAAGAGTACTGTGCAGTAAAATAATTATTTATTCTCGTTTCTTTCCTTCTCTAACAAAAATGTTCTGTAAAGTTCAAGTTTTTGTTTTCTTTTTCATTCGTAACTCTATTTTTACATATTACAATTTTTCTACGATTTTTACTGTAACACAGACAAGGGTTAGGGTAAGGGACCCAATTACTGTGAGGGTATCAATATTACTATGCCTATATTAATTATACTTATTTGTAAAGTATAATGAATATTATTAAAAAAGAGATATATAGTATATATATTAACTGATTGTAATAAAAAAAAACAATATCTCCTTTTTAATATTCATTATGCTTTAAAAATAAGTATAATTAATGTAAACACAGTAATTGGTACCCCCCTAGTAATTGTGTCCCTTACACTATACCTCGTATGTGATTGTACATATGTACCCCCAGAAATAACAATAAATAACGTGATGTAGTTATATAAACAAATAGCACGAACTGGCATACGAAATATACTCGCGAGTATTACGAAACGAAGACATGAGTATATTTCGCGAATTCGAAAGTAAAAGACAATTAAAGCAACAATAGCAATTAAAAATTCCACATAAATTATTTAACGTTTCAAAGCACACCAGATATGTAGCTGTTTGATTACTTTCGTAGGATTATTTAACAAATAAACATGACACAATCGCCGTATCGGAGTTTCAACAATATTTTGTCCAGGGAATGGCGAAACAGTTTCAGGCATTCTTTCGAGGAAACTTACATAAAATTTCATGTTTCCAAATTTTATGAATTTATCAAAGTCGCAGTTATTTAAAAATCGGAGCAGTAGTAATTTCCGACAGTGGATTAGTATGTAATATCTAGCAGTAGTAATTACTTTAAAAACTTTTCCGTGTCATGCAATCATGGTCTCAAGTACTCTATTTTGTTTATCAACGATTCCAGTCTTCTTATTAGTTTATTCAAATCTGCATAATGGACTAATATTAAGCCATCAAATCTAATAGTTAATAACTAACCAATCTTTATTTCTGTAATAATAATTACAAATCAGGGGCAACTCTCCAATAAGAATAAAAATAGGGGCAATAAAACAAGTGAACAATTTTTTCCTTCATCTGTTAAAGTTTCCTTGTCCATAAACATTGATATCACAGTAGAGTAAGGGACCCAATTACTGTAGGGGTGCTAATTACCGTAACTATATTAATTATACTTATTTTTAAAGCATGATGGATATTAAAAAGATGTGTAACTTATATATTCACTGATTTCAATAAAAAAATTTAATACCTCTTTTTTAATATTCATTAGTAGACTACGGATGTTTATGCTGTTAAAACATGTCAGAATATGCAACAAATATGCAAGAAAAATGTAAGTAAATATACACGAGATATGCAGGATATGCATTAAATATGCAGGATATGCGGAAAATATGCAGAACTTAAACGAAACCTAGTATCGTTTATATCGTCATTTTTAATTGCTGTAATTTGAATTATAATACATTACCATGGTTTTCAAAGTTATCAACTATAAATTGACGACGTTTATTAATTAATATTAATTTGTATGCCGAAAAAGATCGTTCGACATCGCAAGATGTAAGAGGGGCATATTTCAATTCTGGAAATAATTACCAAATACATCTTTGAAAAGATATCAACCTCTTTATCGCTTGCCTTACAATGAACGTTTTTATTTTTAACATAGTTGTTATCAGCTATCATGGCGATTCAATTATTCAGTATTGCATGCCTAGAAGATTTTGCTGTGTATTCACTTTTATAATTTCCACTATAAACTTTATTGTGAGAACATCTCTGATTTCTACCGGTACTACCCTCGCTATGTTGTCACTTTAATGGTTTCGAATCATAGTATGAATGAGATCTAGATGCTAGAACACTGATGTTTGTCAATATTACATTATTACGATACTTGTAGATGTTATTGTGTAAGAGGTCAATCATAAATGAAACGTATTTTTCACGATGTACGTTTATTACATATGCACGGAATGTGCGTTATATTTGTGAATATGTCGTCAAAATAAAATATACAAAACATATGCATTATGCAAAATAATAAATTTATTTCTAGAATCTCCTAATGACAAAACATATTTCAATCCAGGTCTCATAACTTTTTCTATTTTCTGTAAAAATATGTATTCGCCTTAACATCCGCACTCTATTCATTATGTTTTAAAAATAAATTTAATTAATATAGTAATTGATACCACCATAGTAATTGGATTCCTTACTAAAATTTAAATGAAATATATAATAAGTAACAATAAAAGTGCAGACGTGATTGTGATTGGAGTTCGTTCCTTTTCATTACAAAAATGAAATCGAGTTTCATCATTCGATGGCGTTAAACTATACTATATTTAGCTGAGCTTTCGAAGTTTATGCTAGATAGAATCGCCTCGTTTCAGTTCAAAACAGTGTTTCCCCTGTTCGACAACGCACGCCATGTTGTTCTCTTGCCCCCCCCCCTTTTATCGATAATTGCGACAGGCTTTTGAAATTTTCCATGGAAGGCGGTCAGTTAGTTTATCAGGACCCCCTGCGTAGGACAACATGATCTTTAAACTTGTTGCAATCACGAGATATTACAAATCGCAACGAGGGCAAGAATAGTTCGCTGGTGCTGTCATTAATTCGCAATTGGACCGTTATCAGTAATGATAGAAATTGATACGATGTGATTCAAACAGTAATTTTATTTTACTTTGTTTTAATAACTAAAGTATGGTAGGGGGTTTACGCAATTCCGTGGCAATTTACGTGGTTATACAATATGTTTAACATTAGAACTTGCAGATTAATCAGAATCATTTCTCATGTTTAATTTCACAATTATCGAGGTTATTCAAGTCGTTTTCTGAGAAATGACTGCAGAAATATTTATCGATTTTTCATTATAAAAATTCAATCTTAACAACTGCACCATCGTAACTGCTACAAGACTCTATACGTGAGTCCTCTGATCGTTCAGTATTTGTACCAACAATTATTAAACTGTAAGCAATTATTAACTGTAAAGCATTGAATTACGACATGTACAAATATATATATAAATTTTATTTATTTTAACCCTTAACGGTCGTAAGTCACCTCTCGCGTGACAACAGTACTTTCGTAGCGTCCGATAAGAGTTAATAAGAGATTTATGAAAAAGAAAATACTTGGAAAAGGACTTACAAAAACAGGGATTATTTAAAAAATTAAAAATAAACTTTATAGAGGAACCATTTTAGAAATCAATTTATCAAAACTGCACATAAGGGACCTTCAAAATTAACACACTTATTATACCGGGTATCCCACAAATGTTGTACTTACCTGAAAGAGGCAATTTCCGAGGTCATTTGAAGTAACTTTTTCCTGTGCGGAAATGTTCTCTGTGACTTCGTTAAAGACTTATTTACGAAATACATGGACTATTAAGGTCACGGTTTTACAGCGGTTCTCGGGCTGATCGTGACGTTGGCATTGTGGCCGTGTTGGAATTCGTGCGCTGTTGCCGCGCTTTGATTGGTCCGTGTTTTTCATTAATGAATCTTTAACAAACACGCGTATAACATTTTCTCAAAGGAAAAATTTACTTCAAATGACCACGAGATCACCCCTTTCAAGGAAGTACAACATTTTTGGAACACCCTGTAGAAAGTAGGAAGAAATCCTCTAAGATACTCTACTTCACAATTCAAATGTAAGGTCGAAGCGCAAAATGTGATTTGTACTGTTCCAAAATGATAAAAATCATCGCATAAAATAATGGGAAGTGATCTAAAAAAAAGCAAGAAAATGCTCTGGTCACTTTAAGGGTTATTTTAAAATGTTATCGAAGATAAAAATCACGCGGGGTTTTCTCATGGTGAGGAACCGAAGGGGGAGAGGCTTCGCAGAAAAATCAAAAAAGGAGGAAGGTTTGTCTTCTGCGCAGCGTTTCAGATAAGCATTCGCAACAACAACCTAACTGTTACACAAATTGCCCCTAGTATCTCGAGAGACTTTGAAGCGGCGGAAAGAATTGTGTAAACGCGTGTCCGTCCATTTGTTTAAAGGTCGCCGATCGCCTCGTGCTCCTCCTCTTCCTTAATCGAAACGTAATTATTACTGTCGATCGCCAAGTTAATCGCGCGACACCAATATTCAGACGGGGCGAATGATGTGTACGCGGTCTGAAACGACGCAGTTTGGATCGTTGGGAATCTCGATCTTCGACGGGTGCGATCGGTCGGAGAAGGGCAATCGGCCGAATGAAGTTAGATCGTCGTTCGACGACTATAAACTGAAGCTGCTGGCTGACGAAATCGATTAGCTAGCTTTCCTGTTTTTGGATATTTTATTTCTGAAGTTATCTGCAAATTAATACTTAACTCTGGCTTTTCAAAGTCAAAATTTTCTAAGTTTTATGTCTTTATAAAAAGTAATTTAACATTATTTTTGGTGTCGTGTCAAAGCAATGACTTACTTTATAATTTTTTATGATCGTTCAATAGTTTCAGATGAAAAAACTTTGAAAATGAGAATGCGAACAACTGAATAAATTTAGATTGTCGAAGAACGATAAACTAGCATACCTTAGCATACCGTAAAATAATGTAGTTGGTACCTCCGGTTGTATAAATAAATTCTCAACACAGAGATTAAAATATTAAATATTAAATTAATATTATATTAATTAATTATTATTAAATAAAATATTATATTAATTTATTAAATTAATAAAAGTATCGATACTAAAAGGTTCTATTATGGTCGTAATCTTTCATGTATTCCAACATAGTATCTCCAACTGGTATATGTCTCTGGCTAGATCCGAGTTTTGGACATAAATCGAGTAAACACTGTGAATGTAGATAAATATACAGAAATGTAAAAATACACATTTACCTGTCCATGATATTGAAAAAAGTCATTGCGAAGGAGATGAACAATATAAAAAATTAAAAAATCGAATTTATTCTAATCCGAGTTCAAGAAATTTGGAAATTTGGAATTTACTGTGTTGCGACATGTGTTTTGATTATTGCGGCTGATGTAACCTGCACTTTGTTCCACTTTACATAGTTTCCGAAAATCACCGTCGCGGCCTCGAGTTCCATCAAAACCGTCGGCTGATATAGATTGTTCACTTTACGAGTGGTGTGACTTTCGATAAAATTCGTCGAAAAATAATAAAATGGATGTAATGAGTGGCAGGACGTATGATAAAGTTGCAATTAAAGAGCGTTGACTTCCGCGAAGCAATTAAAAACAATTTACATTATTTGACAATTTGTTTTCTTTATAGGGAACGCGAAATAAGCGGCAAATTAGTATGTAATTAAATTCTAATTAGGGAAAACGCTCTCTTCCGCGATGATATGTGAATTTCTCATTTTAGAATATTACATTGCTTACCAGGTGCATATTATATGCTAAAGAGTTTCTAATGT
Organism: Halictus ligatus; assembly: GCA_028454255.1. Taxonomy (NCBI): domain Eukaryota; kingdom Metazoa; phylum Arthropoda; class Insecta; order Hymenoptera; family Halictidae; genus Halictus; species Halictus ligatus. The sequence continues at coordinate 15,415,425 of CM052139.1, read as the reverse complement.
TTTCGTGAGAGGCAGGTGTATGTCGTGCAATTTAAGCGTTGCGCTTATTTGCCCAATTAGATCTTCGAAACTTGTTGATACGCTTTTACTTCTTGCACTATTTCGTTTCTACGTTGCATTGATCGTTGATTGGAATTTCACCATGCAGAAGTTTCAACTTTTGACTTTCATCGGCTGCAGTAGGCATTTTCTCCAATGAATCATCGCGAAGGAAATTTTCAACGCGTCATGACCAAACAATCGATCGGTGTGTGTTGGTCAATGACTTTTCTTTCAACTCTGGAATTGTTTATCTTCTCTTCTTCGCGCGTACTTCTGACGTAAATAGCGTATTACTATTCATAATTACCGACGGATTTATTCCTTAACGTCAGTATTATGTCGGACGGTGAGATTAGGCGGTCTCGCCTGATTACATAATTTCATTTAATATATAACATCGACTTCTGTTTTTTAAAACTCCATTAATACCTTAATTCTAATATCACTCGCGTTGTTTCGCTCTTTCGATTTTGGAACAATTTTACTCATAGACCGGAGAGTTTTATGAGAAATAAAGATTGTCTGTAGTCATTTTAATAAGCTTATTATTATTATTTATTTTAATATGTAGGAAATAATATAACAGTATCTGCAGATTCCTCAAACGTTTTTTTACTACAGCAGGCCTGGGCAACTTGCGGCTCGCGAGCCGCAGACTACTCTTCCTACTCCTGGACCCCCCCCCCTTTCCAAATTTCTGTGGAGTGTACAGTGTCGCCAGATTAAGACTTGTTCCCCCACTCTAATTTCCCCTACTACCGCGTTATTCATCACGCTTCGGTCACGTGATGCGTTTCGTCTCTGGCGTGCATACTTCGGTACTGACAGAGAGAGGGTAATTTTTTCCACTCGATTCGTGCTCCCTCCCCTCATCTGGCGACACTGTGGACACCCATATATGTATTCGTAGTCGCGCGGTCATGCGAGACAAAGCATAGTGGGGGGACCGGTACACTGGTAGTGGGAGTCGTGAAGCAACATCTGAGACGAAGTTGCACGGGCCTGCACTGTAGCACTCGTCGGTTCCACATTTGTCAGACTTCAATCTAGCATCGTTATTCATTCTATAATTTTTAGCAAACCAGTCAACGTATATCTGTAAAGTTATTTAATCAGATTAACTGTGCGAGCATAACGACGGGACGACAATAATTCTATTCATTGTCGATTGTTCGAGAAAAGTGATGTTCTCGCGAATAGTTATCCTGCGTAGTACTATATTAATTATCACCTGTTTATATAATGTCGCTATCACGTCCTTTACCAATTAAGTGTATTATTGTAATATTATGTATGTAATACAGACTGCAGAATAACCACTTATCGCAGATTGCAACTGTACAATAAAACAAAAAAAGAAAATTATCAGCTGTTACGTCCACAAACGTTTACAAAAATAGTTGCACATTCATAACGTGGAAACTTACATTCTTGTTATCGACGGGAATTAGCACTGTAAACGAAGTCAAGAAGAATTTTTGTTTCATTTTCTTTAAAAATAGAAAAAATGTCTCCATGCGACGAACTTTTCGAACGGTCTCGTATTTACTTTGGAGTATGGTCATTATTTAATAGAAATCGTGTGCAAAGCAACCAATTTCGTCGTTGTGACCCCTTCTCTATTAAATTGAAATTAGCACGCACAAGTATGTGAGAACGAGCCATTTCCTTAAACGAAGGAAGTGACCAAGTGCCTAACCTTCCCTCCATCGTGGGTCACAACCTGAATGGAAGCTCTCGTCAACGTACAATACATATTCACGTGATCGACACGTGCTGCTTCTATGAGCGAAATGGTTTTCACTGGAAACTACAGCGGAATCGGTTCTTTAACCACGAATCCCTGTAATGTCTCAAATGTAAGTGAAAACGTCGGGAAATGTTACTTACATACAGTCGGGAACAAAAATTAGTGGACAATTAGGGGAAATATTAGATAAAAATGAAGTTTAGTCGACTTAACATGATTGCTATAAGCTTAAGTTTTATTTATTATATATCCTTATAGTGTATAGATTATTTAGTGAATAATTGAAGTTCATATTTACACCTTTTGTAAACACGCCGTACCATAACGAAAATGTCAGCCATTTATCATGAGACAAAAATAAGTGAACACTGGTTATAATGTTGTTGTGACGTAAGAAATGTATACAAACATTAGGCACAGGTCACGCTTACATGCAGTGATTACCATCAAACTTATCAGTACCAATTCAGGCTTCAAACAAGTAAGAAAACGGAAGTTACCACGTAATAGCCCGAAAGTGTAACGTATTTAAAAGTGCAGTAGGAAAAATTTATAAAAAATATTTAGTATATAAGAACGTGAAAAAAGAGGTCGTGGACGCAAGCGCTGAACCACCACACATGAACACCGTGGAATTTTTCGTACAAGTCGAAAAGTATTGAAGAAATAGTGGAAGTAAATGTTTCAACAAAAACAATAAAAGAACGACTACACGAAGCTGGTTTAAAATGCTGCAAGGCTAGGCGTAAGCCATATATCAATAAAAGAAATATGAGAAAACGTTTAGCGTTCGCAGAAAAATATATGAATATGCCATAAGCATTCTGGATAAATATAATTTGGAGCGACAAAAGTAAATTTCAGTTGCGGCAATTAAAAACGAAGCGCAAAGTCTGGAGAAAAAATTATGAAGCGTATAAGAGATCATTTATTACGCCCACAGTTAAATTTCGCGGTGGATTATTAACCCATTTGCGTCATTAGCGTATATATACGCTCAATTTATTTTTTCTTATACTGCTGAAATATGAAGTTCTTTTACTTATAGTCATTTTTGTACTTAAATATAATAAAAAGAAAAGTTTGGTGATAAAGCCCTTCTTTTCATATTTCCTTATGTTGCAAATGGGTTAATGATGTGGGAGTGCTTCTCGCGAAACGGGATTGGTACGTTAGTACAAATTAACGGAAGTATGAATGCAGATAAGTATATTAATATACTAAATAAAAATTTAGAAGAAGTAATGGAAAAAAATGGGTTGCGACGACCGAAAAATGGGTTACAGTCTGAATATGAAAAAATTAGTAACGATTATATTGAAAAGTTAATACAAAATATTCCGTAACGTTTGGAAGCAATAATACAAGCAAAAGGCGGAAATACCAAATATTAATTTTGTTGTCTACTTATTTTTGTCTCCAGATAAATAGCTGTCATTTTCGTTGTGGCACGGCGTGTTTACACAAAGATGTTAATATGAACTTCAATTGTTCACTAAATAACCTATATACTATAAGGATATATAATAAATAAAACTTATAACAATTATGTTAATTCGACTAAACTTCATTTTTACCTATTTCTACTAATTGTCCGTTTATTTTTGTCCCTGACTGTATATCATGTACGGATTCTATTCTTCGATATGTTGCTAGAACGTAGAAAAGAATAACGAGTAAAGGACAACGCATCGACAGCGCATCGATGAAACGTATCCAATGACAAAACTCTTTTGTTTTTAATTAATTTCCTTATGAAAGGTTTGGTCATTATTTTGTGACATTTTTCTGATAAAAGTGAGTCCAAACATGACATCATTTGGAGCGTATTTATTTGTTTAATCCACAAAATAATAAAACCCTCGATTATCCGAACCAATATCTGAAATCTTCATTATCCTTTTTTCTCGTGTAGCTGTATTTAAAGCGATTGGTATGCAATATAATTTATTGTAAAAATCTGTAACTGTTTTTATTATCTGAATATGCATGTTCCACTGATCAGTTTGGATAATCGATGTTCTACTCAATCGTGGATTAAACGAGCAAATATGAGTATAATTATGTCGTATTTGGTACCATTTTAATCATGAGAATGTGAGAAATATGCTAGTAAGTGTTTTAAAAAGAAATAATTATCATCAAAGTTTTTTCTCGTTTGTTTGCACGTTATCTATTTCTACATTCGATGCTAGTACTTAGAGATCAAGAAATCAGTGGAACCTGAATGTTCAGATACTAGAACGATTATATATATATCTAGCTACGAATTAAATCTTGCTTGATTTATATAATGAATCGTGATGTATGCGGGTCGATTTATTGAAATGATTCAGGAAAGAAATAAATGTTTATGTAGCACCCGTATCTTGCAATTAACCTAGAAAATGTTTACGTAAAAATCCGCAGTCTACTTATAACTAGAACAACCATCATCTAAAAACATCGCCGTGTAGGTTTTGTATTATTCGAATGCACATGCTCGATACTACGTTTCGAAGGTAAAAATAAACGAAAACAGTTGCACTATACTCGAAAAAAAGTTTCCGTTCTTATTGGCGCGGTTTTTCACTTGTATCACGGAGAAGAATCGGGAGAGAGAGAGAGAGAGAAAGAGAGAGAGAGCCGTGTTTTTCGACTGAAAAAAACGTCGTTTGAATGGTTGCAGATATTTTCGTCGGTTCATTCTGCAAACAGAATCGTTCTTCCTCGGCCATATAGCATCGACGCTTTCTTATTTTTGCTTTTCAATGAGCAACACGATTCAGCGTCGTGATCTATTGTTGAGCACGGTCGAACGATTTTGTATATTCGGAACGCTGAAAGTTTTGTGATCTCTAGAAAATTATTTCGAAACAGGCACCAATAATGTATCATTGATAAACTGCGGATTTTTATGTAAGATACAAATTATTTACATTAATTGCAAGGTACAGGGTAAGGGACCCAATTACTGTGAGGGTACCAATTATTGTACCTGTATTAATTATATTTATTTTTAAAGCATAATGAATAGTAAAGAAAATATATTTAACATATATTTTAAACGATTTTAATGATAAAAATTTGATATCTCTTTTTTAATAAGGAATATTGTTATACTATTTTGAACTTATTAAAATTATCTTACATACTTATTATTAAATCATACAAATCTTCAGCTTAATAATAACTACGACTTAAGGTATTTTTTAATGTCTCAAAATGTGAAACAGGAACCTTCATCTTAATTGTTTTCAACTAGGCGTTTCTATATCTGAAGTAGAACATCGACGTACTCCCATATGCGGGGTTTAATAACACGCTAATAAATTAAACTTATATTTAGCCAGCAGCCTGTAATCGCTGTTAGAAATAGACACGAGACTCGGCTTAGTTCACTTTACCAAACTAATTATGTTTTCGCGAGGATTACCGTGTGAGACAGATTGTGGACTATTTTTCAGGTGACCTCTATAACCTCCATGTTTGGAGAGATCATCTTCTGTTCTGCGAGCAGTATCTGCTTCACTTTATCATCCTCCTAATCTGCCATACTATTTCCATAATGGAATTTCTTCTATTGCCATGATCATTTCAAACACATTTATCTAACGATCTGTTAATAGAGTGGTTTCACTTTTCAAAAAAATTCCAACAAATCTAGAACTCAGAGCTTTACTATTAAGTAGGTTGTGGCCGCTTTCTTTTTGTTATTTAAAAATTTACAGATGGAGAGATAGTTTATTTCTCAGCCTTTTGGCCGTGTAAAAAGGAACTCATTAGAGTGTAGGCTAGTTCTTTAGATCGCATCACTGCTCACTTCCTCTAATTTTCTGCACAAACATTTCAGTTTGCATTTAATGGGAAACAGTAGGGTTTAAAACAAAGAAGAAAGATTGTATTTTTATATTGTGTTTACCGTGTCCGGTATAGTTATATCTAGTCTGCGGATTTTTATGCAAAATAAAAACTTTCTACTCGAATTGAAACAAACTGGGGTGAAATAAATATTTAATTTTTTGCTTAAGATGTTTAATAGGTCGAAAATAATATAATAGTATAGTGTTTACTCAATATATGTCCAAAACACGTGTATAACCAGGGACATATATAGGACAGGTGATATTGTTCTTTGATCCACGCCGGACGTAGGAATGACCAGCGAAGCTCTAGAGGCTTTGGTTGTTGGCCCCTCACGGGGTATACCCCGCGGCAGAGGGGACAGTTCTGGAACTTTTATCGACTAGGCATTTAGGACATATATAGATTAAACAGTGTACCTAATTATTAAGTAACCATCTATTGTCAGTAACAACACTGATCGACTCAAAAGTAAAAATGCACAAAATTCACGCGGCATTCAGCTAAATGATCAATGAACTTAACACTAGAAATACCGAGCAATAAATGCGTCTGACGTATATTGCTTTGTAACAGTGACAAGACTGTGCCTATTCAGACTTCATACAACATTTATTGTAATATGTGCTTCAATGAAGAGGTTCATTAAAAAATTTCCGATGAAAACATTTTTACAATTTCAGTAATTGTAAAAGAAAAAATTAGGAACCAGTCATTGTGACTGGTCCGGTAGTTCTAGTGTTAAAAATTATAGTCACCAATTCACACCACTGGGCATCGATTGATCAAAACTGACATAAATTGAATTATACTACAAACTTAAAATTACATTGTCATCAAATTCACACCACTGTGCAATTTGTCAATACTGACAGTAATTAAATTAAAGTGGAAGTTTAAAAATACATTATCAAGTAAATAAAAATCATTGTTAACAACGCTGACTGCTTCTATGAATGAAGTAGGTGAAACTCGTTAATAGTTAAGTGGCAGTTAAAAATGAGCGCCACTAAATATCAACTTGTCATTACTCAAATTAACTGAATTGGGACATATGTAGGTAAATACTGTATATTTAAATTCTTCAAATTTTACTGTCTTAAATTAGGCCCCCCATTTTGATCATAAATCCATAAAATCCGCAGTTTAGTTATAACTCATAGTGGTTCGCATGGTTCAGAACACGTTAACAATAAAAAAAACCTTCTGCGAAATACCTTCATGGCACGATACCAAGCCTCTCGTTACGAACGTTTATAGAGTAAACGACTTATTTTTGCAAAGCAGTCCAATATTCTCATTTAATGATATTGATATTTTCATTGAAAAGACCACGTTGATCGAACTTTCTCGGTCTCTCTCGCAACGAATATGATTAGCATCGTAAACAATCTTTGACGTCAGAGATTGTTGCCGCGTATAGTTCACTGAACTGGATTTTCATTGCGTCGCGTGATCCAGCTCGCAAATTTCACACGGTACAATTCATTAAGAGACCTGGTGATAATACCTCTTGCTTAGGCGCTCAGATAACAGAGCCAAGTACCGCATCTATTTGGTGCAACATCTTTTAGCAAATTCTTTCAATGAGTGTGGAAGGACATGCGCGTTTGTTAACTTTTACAGTGGATCCAAGAATTATTTGAACACTGAATATCCTAATCTCAAAAAAATGCCTTAAACTGTCTTAAATCATTTTGTCAAAAACCGGTCGTACCGACAATAAATTAGGACTTGTTTTAAAGCTATAAAAGTCTCTAGTTTCATAATTCATCGTTCATTTTATTCGAAGATATTTTTCATGGCATAGATCTACGATTTTAAGACACCAGCCACAACCACCAGAAGAGATTTTTTTAGCCGACAAATATGTACATGGAATACGTACTTCTTAATACGGTATGGCGTCGCAATTCTTCAAGGCGACGGAATTGTGGTCTCCGCTTCCTGAAAATAGCGTGGCCCTGAAGGATTATCGTTGAGTGTCGATCAACTTGAACTTTTTAGGTGCGTTTAGAATTCGCTATCCGGGTATAGCGCTATTGTTCCCTAACGTTAAAGAGAGAGAGAGAGAGAGAGAGAGAGAGAGAGACGCTCTTGAAAATCTTGTTTGGAATCGGTTCACGGTTCCAGGAACCGGTCGCTGAACGACGCCGCCGACGGAAGCTTTTTACAGCGTGTTTGTTACGTTTCGGAATTGAAAGGAGCCGAAGAATCAGCAAATTTCGGTTTAACGTAGCGGTTCCCTGAATGTTTCTTTCGTGGTTTGACCAATGGAAGAGCACAGCGGTCAAGAGCATTGGAAGTACTGAGAGTATCGACATTATGAGACTGAACTTTTTCTCCACTCTGCGGATTTTTCTGCACGTTAAAAATTGTGTGCTTTAATAGCAAGAAATTGGAACTGTATGTAGAGTAAGGCACCCACTTACTGGGGGGGGGGGGGGGGGTACCAATAACCATGCCCACATTAATTATATGTATTTTTAAAGCATAATGAATTTTAATTTTTTTTCATTTAAATCAGTTATATAGATATAGTTATCAGTATACCAGTTTAATATTCATTATACTTTCAAAATAAGTATTCATAAAGGTACAGTAATGTATACCCCCATAGTAATTGGATTCCTTATCCTAAATATCGAGATAACCATGTATCTAAATAACGAAAATTGAAAAATGATAAAGATTTAATAAAAATAGACCTAAATATATTTCGTGTATTACATAAATTGTATTTATAACTAAGGTTGACGTTAAGGAACATAATGATGAAAACATGGTGTGCGAAAATTGTCTTTGTAAATTATAAATAGGCTTAAAGGTAGCTAAAAGTGTCATTGGAAAAGTTCTCTTCGTCCAAAAATATTTATGTAAAATTTTGGAACAAGAGGGAAAGATGTTTAAATTTTTTAGCTATTAGTTGTTTTAAACAAAACAAGTATTATTTTGGTCCACTAATCGCAGCTGTGTGCAAACAGGAAAATGTTTGACATTCCATCTTCTTGATAAGATCAGAAGGTGCGATCATCCGATAATGCCAACTTAGCAATGTCAACAAGGATCGCTATTGATCGATCATCGATCCAAACGAGAACGCAGATGGTTGCATTGCGATGTTCACGGCGTGGAATTTGCACCGTTAATTACATCACCGGAATAAAGGGGATATTAACAACAATGCTCCGAATGCGCAACTTTATCCTACATAAGGAAGCATTGTACTTCCCAATCGGATGCAATAAAACTGTCAGACTACCAACAGTTTTCTTTGTTTGTTGGTGAATAAATAAAACAAGAGGATTTAAAGGGGAACGCGGAATTTAATCAAGGAAATTGGAACGAATAATGAAAATAATTACTTGAAACAATTTAACGTGTCCAGACAATGAATAGACTGCGGATTTATATGCAAAATAAGAATTGTTTGCATTCGTTACAACAAACAGGAGCTATATAAGTTCCTTTCTTTAATTATTTTATTAAGTCCAAAATAAGGAAACAGCATTTTTTGGAATTTTTGAATATTTTCACTATCTTAATTTTGATCCGCTTATTTTTGTTATAAATGCATAATATCCGCAGTCTAATAATGAGTTATAAATCAAATAAATATTGGAAACAAAAAGCATTATACAGCCTAGTCCTGCAAAAAGTGTCATATTTACAAACGGGTGTCAAACGTCTCAAAGATTACAAAAAGATTTACTAGAAATTGGTTTTAAAATGATTTGCGCTTTCCTTTTATAGATAATATTTTAGAAAATCAAGATATATTTATGTCGGCTGTCATGAATTCTGCTGGTTTATTAAATATAATCATCAATTGAATGTATGATTTAATGCCCCCCCCCCCTGTAATTGTTAATTATAACTATCGGTTGGTCAAATTGAAAATTAAATCGTTAATTGCGATTGGTAGATATTGATTTCAATTGTAATCTGCACTTGTTAATTTAGTTAAATATTATCCAACACATATTCAATTATATGTACACTAATGCGTTTCGCAAATGCAAGAAAATTAACTGTCAAATGGACTGTTATAATCATTTTAGATAATAAAACAATAATGTTCATTCGAACAAATACTTTGCACCAGTAATAACGAGACACTTTAATGTTTATTACAAAGGAAAAAAGTAGTTTTCGGTGTACAGTTCGTTCGATCACAATATTAAGAACAGTATACAGGGTGTCCCAAAAATGTCTCTCAATCATTTGAATTAACCATATTCATTTGCCAAAATGTTCTCCGTGACTTTGTTAAAGAGTTCTTAATGAAAAACGCGGACCAATCAGAGCGCGGCTATAGCGAACGAATTCTAGCTCGGTGACAGGTCCCTCTGAGCGGAACGTTGCCATTGGCCGAGTCAGAATCGGCCCTTTGCAGCCGCGCTCTGATTGTTCCGTTTTTTTTTTCGTTAATAACTCTTGAACAAAGCCGAGGCGAAAATTTTTGCTAGGAAAAAAGTTACTTCGAATGACCCCAGGAACCAACCTTCTCAAAGTTTTCCAACATTTTCGGGACAGTGACTTGTGCAAGATGAAAATATGGGTTCTACCAGATACCAATTAGATTAATAGGAGTCTCATCAAATTCGATGAAACTTATTTTCACTTTATACACTCTCACCTTGAAAGTGCTGATACATCTTCAAAAAGGAAAAAAAAAAACAAAAAACTGAACATTCAATTTTTGTTGTTGTTAACTCTCTTCTGTTGGTTAGCATAATTTGTACCTTTCACCGGGCCCGATAACTTCGTAGCGTTTTTGTCTTTTTATCGACTTTTTGCGTCGCAATACGCTCCGCGCCGACAGCAATTTATCTCTGGTCGGTTTTTGCGAGTTTTGTCGGCCACGTTTTCGCGTTAATTAATGTAATTGCGGATGAACGCGGCAGACCGGTTTCATGCAGTTCCATCTTAACCTCCAGCACAAGAAATATTTCGATCGATTGGACGGTCGCAGAATGATAAAATGGTCCCTTATAACTGTGACTCATGTGATATTTCATTGTATTCTTTTTTTTAAAGAGTATTACAAGCGATGGGCAACGATCAGAATGATTCTTGCCGGGCGGGTCACAAGGTGACTAAAGAGAACATGCGGATGTTGACAAAATTCGCAGAGTATCTATTCAATTATTTCTTTGGGAAATATGTTAGAACTGTCACAGGGATTGAGAAAAAATAAATTTTGTGCTCCTTTGGGATTGAATTAGTAGATTAATTGATCCAACATCAGATCCAGCCACAAAACATTTACGGTAGACGTCCCAATTACTGTGGGGGTGCTAATTGTTGCGCCTATATTAATTACATTTATTTTTAAAGCATAATGAATATTTTTTTTTTTAAAGATATGTTGGTTTTTAATAGACTTATGAAGGTAGGTATCTTGTCAACCTCATTATCATACAATACCACTAGTCTGTCAGAGGGAATCACTACCTGACCAGATACCTTCTTTTTCATCCGGCAGTATGGTATTAATCTTCATGTAAAATTGAAAAATGTTGCTCATAAGTATTTAATAAATTGATTCTTCTGTTAGTAATTTTAGTAAGTTATGAATAATATAATCGTATTTTTAAAATTAAATCATTTTTGACATGCATACACAAAATTCGCAACTAATTATTTAGAATTTAAATTGAATATTAACACTGAACTTAACTTCAAATGCTCTATTTTACAAATGTTAGAATTGTTGAAGCTATACCGGAGGGAAATTAGTGAATAAAATTTATTCGAGTATATACGTGAAAATAAAATAGACTTCAGATTTGATATATTTGTGATAAAAGTGAGTGGCTGTAACTTGAAACAGCAGAAATATTAACTAGCGAAACTTGAATAAATGCAATTTATTTTCTAGAGTTAAATTAACGTAATATTTACAATTATTTATTATTATATTTGTGCTTATAAATTGTTTAAAATGTGCATATTCGATTTCGTCGCGATTCCCACACATAAAAGTTTGAGTCCAATGAATTTGATCGGCAGACATGATTGTGTGTAATACCATAGTCTTAAGGATCCGCTGACAAAGACTGCTGGTAATGATTTGAACCAGGAATGAATTCTTGAACTGCATAAGTACACATTCTGTGTAACAGCTATTAGGCATTGGCTTTCTAGTTACTAGTCCACTAGCCTACTAACCTTAAAAACTTGTTTCGATCTGGATTTTAGATTCTTCGAAGAGCCAAAGCTTGATTACGATTGGTTCCTGCTTTCTAAACGAAGAGAAACGAATTTGATGTGATGGTTTAGGGGCAGCTTAGGATTTCTTTTCTTGTGTTAACAATTTTGATGCATCTCAAATTTTCGAATTTCTTTTGAAACAAAGTTTTCCTGCCAAAAAATAACTAAATAGCAACCTTGGCTAAACGATTATATAAATTATATTTTCATATTCCAACTCGATTGTTTGCCGTGTTGGTAAATCATTCTTTCGTCGAACTTGTTCAATTATTGTCAATTATGGAACATTGTATCATTCAAACATATTCGAAACATATTAGATCATTCAATCGTTTACGATCGTGTATCGAACCTAAGGTATTACTGCTGCTCACGTTCTCACGTGTAATTACTTTATTATTAGAAATTTTACCTGAGCATCAAATTAATATGCTCCAAATGATGCACAAAAAGTTCTATTAAATTTTCTCCTATAAAAACAGTCAAACGGGATGGCCACACCCTGTTCATTGACTAAAATCTAGTTTTTCTATATTTTTGAAAATCCTAATATTTTATTATATTTTTTTACAGAAATATTATTAAATAATCCAGCACTAAGATTTGATATGTGTACGTTGCGATTCAGTTACTTAATGTAACTGATAATTAATAATGTTACTGTTATTAACTACACCGTGTTACTGTTATTAACTACTACATAATGTTACTGTTATTAACTAGGTACCGTTATTAACGTTACTGTTTAATTAGTTAAAAAGTGAATTAAGGTTAAATAGTAACTGTATTTTACCCATCTGCGTCAGACGCGGATATAGTAAATGGCAATAGCGGATTTAGTCAAGATCAGTTACACAATTCAAAATAATTAAGTTTTCCTTCTTATCCCAAAACAAATTAATATTGTAACAATAATGACGCACATCTCACAAACTATTTAAAGTAGCGATTTCGTACAAAAAATTGATACAAAATTTTTCGTTCCTAACTGATTTCATTCTAGTCAATGTTTATCTGTGAAAATGTATGGTATGATATGGTAAACGAATTAATTAAAAATTTTTGTTTTATTTAGTACACGTATCGGATAGACCTTAACAAAATCAAATCATAATCGACTTCATTCCATTCGATATGTGAAGCTGTAAACCAGAGCTATTCAGCGTTTGCGGGCTGCAATTTTCTTGCCCTAGGCATACACAGAACGGCGCGGCGGGCACGATGCCACGCCTCTGCGGACAAGGCTGCACGTATTTGTCACACTCATTATCACATCTATAATCTGTGGCCAGCTACAGCTATGCTACAGCCTACCCCCATTCCGCTAAGTCACTTGCCCGTAACTTTGCCCACGGGCATCAGCGGGCGCCCTCGCCCACCAATAGGCATGTTGAGCAGTTCTGCTGTAAACATTAGTGGGATGATAGAGCAAGCGAGCTAATTTAAATTTTAATTGTATTTTGTACGTGTGCCGGACGAACCTTGTAACATTGCAGAATAGATCGACACAAAAACAGACCCTGAAAATTAGTTATACAAAGTAGATACTACAATGCGACAAGTCAAGAAAAAATAAGAAAACTCAAGAAGGAAGAGTCGCGCGATGTGTACAATTCAAGTGGTTAACTTTGTGCGTTGCGGAATATCTGCATTTAGAATGAAGCCTCCTCGAGTGATTACACTTAATTAAATGTCATTCGGATTTCTTAAGGTATGCTGAATTACAATTAATATTTATATTTCTTTTAAAAAATCTATATTTTTGGTCATGATCAAAATTTGTCGAATCCAATATCTCCCGTTAGTCGTTCGGCAAGATAGTTTCGATCATTTGTTAAAAATGTATGCACCAATTCAATAGAATTGAGTAAGACAGTCCTATTGGCAATGGGTGACAATGAACTCGGAGAATAAATGTTCCGTTGAGCTCGCCTTATTTTTAGAAGCGATATTATAAATATTCCATGCCGGTCGCGTCTCGGTGCAATATGTTTAATCGTCGTAATACTCCGTCCGGTTATACGGTTCACGTTGGCTATCTGTGGAAAAGAAAAGTTCCCGTCCGTTTAAGAATCACGTGAGTCGACCGATTATTCCGTGAACACGATGCGATCACGCGGCTCATCCGACAGATTCGCGACATCGTTCGAGGCAACATGAAATAAACGAATCTGAGCTTCTCTCGTTCCCCTTCCAAGATTTTATTAAAAGCACAATTCCCACTCGATTCCTTGCAAGTGTAACTTCAGAAAGCTCGTCTTTTCAAGTCTGAAAAGTAAAATTTTTAGACGAAGAAAGAGCTTTGTGTACATTTTATACCTTGTTATAATTAGACTGCGGATTTTATACATTTGTGACAAAAATGTGTGGGCACGATTGAAAGTAATGTACGGTGTAATAGAATATTTAAGGACGCCAACATATTGGTTCAAGCGTATTCATATCGTTGAAGGAAGAAAGAAACTTCGATTTGGCTCTTGTTTTTAGACGCACACAATTTTTATTTTGCATAAAGATTTGCCGTCTAATTATAACTAATGGGTTAAAATAATCTTTTTGAAATAACGCGATTTTATTACACTATCGGAATAACTAAAAATATTTTTTTTAGTAAAAAAGAGCTGTACATGCAGGAGTCATAATGATAATAAGCAGTATACCTTTAGCATGAACAGATAATATTAAACATACTCAGAATCCAATCAATTGATTCAATAATATATGCGGTCCATAATTAAACGATTATTGAGGTCCTTCAAGAGTTATACCAGAGCTGTTCAGCGTCTGCCCGTACGGGCAACGATTTTCTTGCCCTGGGCTTACGCAGAACCAGTGTCGCCAGATGAGGAGAGGGAGCACGATTTGAGAGGAAAAAGTTACCCTCTGTTTCGTACTCTGTTTTTACGTCTCTCTTCGTAAAGCGTAAGAATAGCGCGGTAGGAAAGGAAATTAGAATGGGGGTACAAGTCTTGATCTGGCAACACTGCGTTGAACGGTGGGTACAAAAACACGCTCCATACGGGCAAGGCTGCATGTATTTTTCACTCGCATTGTCATAGCTACTGTCTACACCCACTCCGCTAAGTCACTTGCCCGTAGTTTTGCCTGTAGATATGCCCACAGGCATCGGCGGGCGCCCTTGCCCGCTAATAAAAACTTGCAGCTCTGGGTTATACTATCAATTTATACAAACAAAATTACTTCTTACACTAGCATGCATGGTATGTGATTCATAAAATGGCCCGGTCAAGTAACCACTTTTTCTTAATTTGATGAGCGATATTTGTCTGATGTAACCTGAACGATTCTTTCAATACAGTGAATTCTCGATAAATGTCCACAACACGATTCTGGCATGGGTCATATATCGTATAGGAGAAACTATTCTTTGATTCACGCAGAACGTAGATAAGGACAGCGAAGGGAGTCTCATAATTTATTCAAATCCTTCGTTGCCAGTACTACATACATTTGAGTGTTCACGACGAATGCTCTGACCTGTTTTTCAATTATCTGGACATATGTCTAATTATTGGAAACGATTCATGCAACGCAAGGATTCCCTCTTTGTCCATGTAAACAAGTCCCTTTGTTAGGTCTCTTTGTATTCGGTTTCTGCTTCCCCTCTACATTGCGAATCGCTGAGTCCTTTTGAATGATCCTTACCTTTCGAATTCAAATTGAATAATAACGAAATAAATGAAAGTCTCCGGGAGAAAGATGTCAACTGGAGGATTCGAGGGAAACGATCCTATTTTAAAAATTTTTACTTTCAACCCGTTTATTTCTTATAAAATATGTCTTCGATTTCTATACGAAAATATTTTCAAACAAGTTGTTTGAACATCTTCAAGGTCATTTCTTTCCGCGGCTTTTTTAATGAGTTGTTAACGATAAACACGGACCAATTAGAACGTGACTACAACAGTTCCCATTAACTGTGTCGTTGGCATTGGCCGCTTTGTAGTCCGCCCGCTGTATCCGCTCTCTGATCGGTCCATGTTTTTCGTTAATGATTCCTCAACAAATTAGCGGGGAATACTTTCGCAAAGGAAAAAGTTATTTCAAATGACCTTAGAAATTACCCCTTTCAAGGAAATGCAACTTTTCTTTTATCGAGAAATCCACTTGTTAGGTGGACAGTCGAAAAAAGTTATATTGGGATGTTCGGAAAGTAATTTCGTTTTTTCCAACAGAAGACGTGATTGTATTTTTTCTCAGCCAACTTCACGCTTAAGCCGCATTGTCACTATATATTTTGACAGCTGATGTAGCAAAGCTTGTTTGTGAAAAAGATTGTTTGATTCTGCGCAATAGTTTTTGTTTGGTGTTCTATCAAATATGGAAAGTCGAAAGCAGCATTTTCGGCATATCTTACTTTTTTACTATCAAAAAGGTGAAAATGCTGTTCAAGCAAGAAATAAAATGATTCGATGTGCATGGAGAAGATGTATTGATAGAACGTCATGGCCAAAACTGGTTTGCAAAACTTCGTTCCGTTAATTTTGATGTTGAAGATGCACTACGTTCTAAAAGGCCAGTTGAAGCTGATACAAGCAAAATTGGGTAATTGGGTACTTTGGTATTGCACCAAAATGGAGAATATATAATTAAATAATTTGTTTATACATTATAAGAATTCGTTCCAGTAAACAATTCGCTTTTAATTTTAATTAAATGAAATATTTATACTCTATAAGAAAATAGTCTTTCATTTTCACCAGAAAAAACGAAATTACTTTGCGAACAACTCAATAACTAACGATGGACGATACTTTGAATCAAATATTCTCTATTTTTGTGTCCAAACAGAGGACTTTTATTAACTAAGAGAACGGCAGAAACTTATTCAAGTGTCTAATATATTTGTTGGAGGAAAGTGCAAATAGTTTTGGTATTCGGTGCGCGCATGTTTCATGCCGATAAGAAACGCTATCCTGCGACATGATGAAATTTCGCGGAGATGCGCGAACTCTGCTTCGAGTGTCACGATATACGGGGGATATTTCAGCGGAGAGATAGGTCAGAGTATGGGCGACAGACGAACATGGAAACTTCCATCTGTCTGCGAATCGATCACGCCAGTGCCTTTCGGACCTCCTAACCTTCGTGTGCATGACCTCGCCGGTAAAGCGATTTCAGTCACGAGGAACATTATAGCGGTTTCCGGTGCGACCCCACTTCTTCTTCTTCTGTTTACTTCCGTTTTTGCTCGACGACTCTTCCCACCGCGCATGCATTGTCCTTTCGTTGATTGCTCGATCTGCATGCTCTCGCCACTTCACTGAACTTTGCTCTTCTCCATTGTTAACGGGGCATATAGTAATGTCTCGATATAGTACGCGAAAACTGCGGGTCCGAAATGTCACTTATATCAAGACTGCGGACCTAAACACAGGAGCCACGTAGGAATGTTTTTCTTTTCTTAATGATACTCCTCAATTCTTTTAATCTTTTTGCTGTTTTAATTTACGAATAGTCGTTTTTATTGTACATGGACGAAACCCGCAGTCTACTTATATCATTCACAGACGCTATTTCTGGATCCTTTGTTGCTAGCGTCGAATGTAGAAAAGAATGATAAGTAAACAAATGTGTCAGAGCGTTATTGTTATTGTTATTTATTTCCTCATGAAACTTTTAGAAACGCATTTGTGACATTTTTCTGATTGAAACGACTCCGAACACGACACGGTTTGGATCACTTGTTTAATCCACAATATAGTAGAACTTCAATTATCCGAACTGATCAATGAAATATGCATGTTCAGATGATTGTATCTATTTAATTTGTACAATGAATCGTGATGCATACTAATCGCTTTAGATTAAATTATTTACATGTAAAATAAGACGAAAAAGATCTTAGATATCGGTTCGGATGATCGAGGTTCTACTGAATTGTCAATTGAAGAAGCATATGTGCTCCGAATTATGTCATCTTTGGACTCGTTTTAATCGGAAAATTATCGCGAATGTGACGGTGAAAGATTCGAGAACAAATAATCATGAATAAAGAAGCTTCGTCATTGGGATTAGTATTGTCCTTCTAATTTGGAGCACTCTATTTTTAAGAAGTTTCAAATCGTTTTTAAAAGACATAAGTGGATGAGGATTCGTAAGAGGAAGGTAATCGGTACTAAAGTAATTAGATAACAATATTCTCGTTTACTCTAATTTCTTAATAGTTCAAGATGATTTAGAGAGCAACTATTCCACATTCTAGTGTTGATGTTTTAGATTGCACAGTCCATTCGGTTGCGGAAGACGCAATCGATACTAGTCAGTGTCTTTCAACGAACGAGATGTCTCTTTGCGATAGTGCAGACTTTGTGCCACCGCGTTAAACGCTATGCAAATCTCCCTCGTAAGTGATTAGCGGTTTTAGTTCCGACATCTGATTACCAGCATGGCGTATCAACGTTTTAGTTCTTTGCATCGGTAAGAGTGCGGTGACTCAGCAGAATAATATTTAACTTGCGATTTAAGATCTTGTGGAATACTTTTCGGTACAGATATAAAGTTTTTATTCCGCTCACTATTTTATGGGAGTAATTTTGAAATTACAGTGCAAACTGTGCCAAACAATTCCCTAGAATTTTATTTAACTACTCATACATTCATCAGGCACAATTGCAGAAATGATCTTCGGATATTATAATACTTCGTCCAATCTACACTTTAAACAAATAAATTGTGACCTGTCCATAATTTTATTTTTGAAACAATTGTATTATCATTAGAACAATCGGATCTGACAAAATGACGAATTTCAGATTCTTTATTTTACAATTATCGAGATTGTAAAGATGTTTTTGTGAACACTTGATGGACACATTTGTTTGTTTATCCAGACGTATCGTTTTTAGAAGTCAATACAAAAGCAGAAAAACGAAATTACATAGATGCTTTTGTAGATCTATTTGTTCCGTTAATGTAGTTTCACTAAATTTTATCTATTGGAGTGCAAATTTAAAAAAATTAAGTTTATAGGGGAAGGAACCCAATTACTGTGAGGGTGCCAATTACTGTGCCTATATTAATTATACTTATTTTTAAAGCACAATGAATGTTAGAAAAGAAGATATATAACATATTAACTGGTTTTAATGAAAACAAATTTAATATCTCTGTTTTAATATTCGTTATGCTTTAAAAATAAGTATAACTAATATAGGCATAGTGATTGGGTGCCTTATCCTACATGGGTTTTAGTCTGTGGTGGAAGTGTTTCCTTTGTCCTGCAAAACGAAATGGGAACTTTGTTCCGCGTGACTTCTATTTTTATGCGACTCATGATAGTAATTTTAGTCGTCTACGTAAAAGTAAACCTCCTCCCCACCCCCTTATGACTCCGTGGTTTACAAACGTGTACATATAATACCTCTGAGGCTATAGATACAGTAAGACGTCAGAATGTAAAACGGGGGATAGTGGGTAAAGTACTAAGAGTATCTATAGGCAGTTAAGATATAATGCCATTAGATAAAAAGAACGACGCAACAGCGCATAGGTACAGCATGGTCTAGTTATGTCATAGGACGTGAATCAAATTCTGTAACACGCGAGGTCAGTGGGGAAATTCATTGGATTAAGATCTCATATATATATTGTATATATAGCTTTAGACATCGGGTTGTATAAGACCAACATTGTTTGGCATCATAATTCTCATACTGCGAATTTTATGTCAAGAATGGCAATATCAAATACAAAACTGAAAAGACACACTAAAAGAATCTAAGGATATTGTTATATTGTTTTCGACTTTTTGAGGTGATTAAAAGGGAAAATAAATTTCTATTGACCATCAGTTTCTTACAATTTACTTGGATAATTTTTGTTTCGCATAAAGATAAAATATAATAAAAATTGTCGGCATTAATTGCACAATACAGGGCAACATAATTATCAGTATTTTTCAATTCTTTAAAAGTTTCTGCTGTTTTGCATTTGATCTACTCATTTATTATGATAAACGCACAAAATATATGGACACCCTGTATTCCGATGGAATTCGCAAAGGCTGAAGTCAAAACATTTCATACCTCTTGTTAACACTAAACCTACCACCACCAATCAAAATGCCCGGTTCCAGATATTTTAGTTTACAATTACTGAAATTATAAAGATGATTTTGTGAAAATGATTAAATGAATATATTTAGTAGAGCATGTATTATAATACGAACCACACAAAATACAAATAAATTCAATCTCGTCATTTTTATAAGACAATATGTTAATGACAATGACATGTTAATGACAAATAATTTTATAAGATAACGAGTTAATGATTTTTACGATGCTTATTGTCTTTCCCCCATTCAAACCGGATATCGTATTTAAAAACCCAAAATGGCTGCCTTTGATGTATTGGGTAATTCGTGTCTTAAAAAAATTTTCAAGAGATCTAAAAGAAATGTCTAAACGACTCTGCTCTGTACAAAAAGGACCATAAAGAATTTCACAGTTGGATAAATATTCACAGTTCACTAATGACCCGTTTATCACGTAGATGTTACACCAACAATCGTAGAAATTGCGTCAGTTTAAAATAATCAATGTTTTTAGTTGAATTCCCGTATCAGCAGACGGTGTGTCATGACAAAATTGTGCATTATAGATTATGCAAAATTATTGAAATTATGTAGGTCGTTGGTAATTTCACCAACAGTTATTATTTACATTTACATACATGAAAATGTAAAAATTATGTATCTCTGTCCACCACTTCGAAAGTCTGAGCAATCTTTTGTTTTGTATTATTTAAAAATAATTTTAAACGCCTCATTTTTTCGAACTTCATTAAACATTTTTAAGAGAATATCCGTAAATGTCTATTTCATTCATTCATACAAAAAAATTGTTTTCTTCCAACCCGCTGCACTAGGCTCCTCATTAAATGCTTCGGGAATTACCGGTTACTGGTGCTGTATTGACTCAAAATGAATGCCGCTGAATATGTTTTCATTAATTCTGAAATTAACTAGATTATAGTGTAAGTTGAATATAGTGTTTACTCGATATATGTCCAAAACACGGGTCTAGCCAGGGACACGTATCGGCCAGAAGATACTATTCTTTTATCCACGTCGAACGTAGAAAAGGACAGCGAAGCTATAAAGACCTCGGTTCATGGCTCTGCATGGGGTATACCCCGCGGCAGTGGAGATAGTCCTGAGACTTTTATCGGCTAGGAATTTGGGACATAGACAGAGTAATCAATGTACTTAATTATTAAGTAACCAACAATTGTCATTAACAACATTGATAGTCTCAAAACTAAAAATGCACAAAATTCACGCGGCATTCGGCTAAATGACCAATGAACTTAAAAATTATAGTCACCAATTCGCACCACTGTGCATCAATACCAGCAGTAATTAAATTATAGTGCAAGGTGAAAATTACATTCTTAAGTAAATAAAAATCATTGTTAACAACGCTGACTGCTTCTATGAATGAAGTCGGTGAAACTCGTTAATAGTTAAGTAACTGTTAAAAGTGAGCGCCACTAAATATCAATTTGTCATTACTCAAATTAACTGAATTGGAGCGTAAGGTGTAAACTTCATTATCAATTAAGTATTTAGGTGAAACTCGTATGAAAAGCATAAAATTCGTGCGGCATTCTGCGCGCAAAATGAAAGCTAACCGAGGGTAGGCGAGTTCTCCGGACAGGACCGCCGAGTGTCTGGCGAGTTATGAACGACAGGCGAATTGAAATTCTAATCATCGAACATTCGTGGTCGTGAGGCCAACGGAGGACCTTGCTCGTCGCGTGTCTAGCGCGAGCGGCAAACAAATGTAAAAAGTCCATCGACACCACGCGCCGTGTCGCGGTTCTGCGACGTCTTCGTTACTTATCGTCGTTGCTCGTTAATTCAATAACCTTTAATCGAGTTAACCGAGTTCTGGTTGGCCAGGAAAATCGTTTCAAGGCTCCGAACTTATATTGGCTACATCGCGGACGGCCAGCCTGCGTACCGCGCATCGGCACAAGGAAAGCGGATGGAACACGAATGTCAGTGATTGGAACGACTGGGTCGTTCAACGATCCCTTTCTTCGAAGTTGAACAACGTCTTTCGTTTAGTCGATCATTGGACTGCGGATTTTGTGAAGTAGAAATTTTTAACTTTAACCCGTTACCCGACGCAACGGTATCCGATTTTGGTCCAGTTCGCTACAGCATTTCAAAGACATCGTTTAATTACACTGTCTAACAAAATAAAACTTTTTCGTGTTTTGCAATACCTGTCGGATGATTCTTATAGACTTTGTGATCCTAAAACCAAATCTGAAAGCAGAATTGCTCCATCACGCAACGTTTTCGAAAAATTTTGGTTTTTGTAAAAATATATGATTTTGCTAAAAAATGACGTGTTACGCGAAAACTAAACATGCGAGAAAGTTCAGATAGAGGGAACTCTCCTTTACATATCCATATCGCCAATTATATTTTTATGTACTTCCTAATAGCTGTACAAATTGTACATAGTTGTTAAAGTTTGAAAAAGATCCGACGCGGGTACTTTATACGCTCTATTTTTGTATTTATTTGAAAAATCCTTTATCTAGCATCGATTTAGTATACAGGAATGCATTCTACAAACATTTCTGGTAAAGAAACCATTCACGGAAAGTATTTGGTTCCCTTAGTATATGAGCAGGTTAAGAAGAAGAGTGCCATTGCAGCCTTTTCTCGACTCGCCAGGACCGTTGCTATGCGTAGTCGCCGTTGGTACCTCTCAAATATGTCTTTGCTTACTATGCTTAATTACATACATTTTTTTTGGCTTTTTGGGTGCCAATCATTACACAAAATGATAAAAATACGAGTTATCTTCACATTTCATTGTGGAAATGCTTCATAAAGAAAATTAAATAGAAAAACTAACTTGTTTCTGATGTAAACAAATTTAAAAATGTTTCCGCCTTGCTTGACGCTTGTACATGGTATCCCGATTTTCAATAATATGTCTCCAACAGTAATCAGCAAGCTTTGGACATAAGCCTTTTCCTTGGTAACGTTTTTTCATCTTTAACCATCTCTAATGTCTTATCTTTATAATTGCAGCACCAATGGATCTTCGAGATTCTTCCGATTAAAATAAGTCTAAACACGATGTCAATGGGACTATTTTTTTCGATTTAAGTACACAACTAAGACATAGATTGCTCCATATTAAAGTTATAAAATGTGGAAGTGTATAAATCAGCCCGACTGTTTTTGTTATATTTATCACGAAATTGTTTTAATATCAAAACAGGGAATATAATTCCTGTATTAATCTTTCATCAAGATATTTTAACAATGGAGAAATGTTACCAAGGAAAAGACTTCTGTGCGATGCTTACTGATATTTGAGTGGTACCAACGTCGACTACGCATAACGACGGTCCTGGCCAGTCGAGAAAAGGCTGCAATGGCCGCGTGGCGTGGATGCGTCGCGTACAAGCTATCAATGAATATTTTCTTAACCTGCTCATATACTAAGGGAACCAAATACTTTCCATGAATGGTTTCTGTACCAAAAATGTCTGTAGAATGCATTCATGTATAGTAAATGCTTGCTAGATAAAGGATTTTTCACATAAATACGAAAATAAAGCGTATAAACTATCCGCGTCGGCTCTTTTTCAAACTTTAACAACCATATACAACTATTAGGAAGTACATAAAAGTATAATTGGCTATATGGATATGTAGAGGAGAGTTTCCTCTATCTTTTGACTCAAACTTGAACTTTATCGCATGTTTAGTTTTTGCGTAACACGTCATTTTTTAATCAAAATGATGCATTTTTTAAAAAACCAAAACGTTACGTGATAGAGCAATTCTACTTTCGGATTTGATTTTCAAGTGACAAAGTCTATAAGAATCACCCAACAGGTATTGCAAAATAAATTTGGTGTTGGACAGTGTTATTCATCTTCTAGTTTCTGATCTTTTAGTCATTTGCAGTTGATCTGATAAAGATTTCATGTGTTTTGGAATGAGACGTTTATAAATATGTCCAAGAAAATTTAAGAATAAGAATTTGAGAACGAAAGTTGACAACATAGTGAAGGAAGCTCTCCAAGAATCGTCACATCACGTTTGTTTTTTTTTTTTTTGAGATGTAGATAATTACACAT
The DNA here is from genome assembly GCA_028454255.1 of Halictus ligatus. NCBI lineage: Eukaryota > Metazoa > Arthropoda > Insecta > Hymenoptera > Halictidae > Halictus > Halictus ligatus. Next base: position 15,391,433 of record CM052139.1, on the reverse strand, counting down.
ATTTTTTCTGGAACTTTTCTTTGCATTCAATTGCACTAAGAATTTTAAATATCCGATTGAATAAACGATATAATCAGAACAAACTTGTTTGCTTGATGTGAATCCTCTTTAAAGTTTGATTTGCAATCAAGCGATCCAAATATTAAATTTTATTATTTTTACTAGCAGTCAAAAGTTAAAATATCAGACTTTATTTTTTTATACAGATGGTGTTAATTGATAATGTATAATGAATTATTTACCACCCCGAAAAGGGCGAATCAACCCTTAAAATAATTGTAGTTTGTGGTCTTTTCTCTGGACACATAAAAACTGGTTTCGCATGATTTTGGAAGTATTTTTGAATGTATATCATACACCCCCGCCCAAAAGTATGTGGACACTAACCATCTTTATGAAATTTGTGATATATTATGTATACTGTTATTGTTAGACGGTATTTATTGTTAAATTATGTTACGTACATGTATCTAATGTATTTTAGTACCATAAAATTAAACAATTTACTTATTTAATTTTCTTAAATAAAAAAAATTCGCCCAGAAAGCCTAATACTGCGTTATATTCTTTTGCGCGCGAGCGGTTTATAAACGTTTGTTCGTTCATTTCACGATGACTGCTTCACTTTAGTACATTCTGAAACATTCTCAAGACTAATATGAATATTTAGAAACAGTATCCAGAGTGGAAAGACCGTAGATAAGAGCGTGGCAACCGCTCTGTTATTCCATCGACATCAGTTCGATTTGAATTCTTGTGAGAATACGATGGGCACAAAAAGCAAGGAATTAAGTGTAGAAATGCTTTCTCAGATAATTACACTACATGAAGAAGGATATTCTATAAGGGAAATTGCAGGAAAAGTGGGAGTTTTTAAATCTTGTGTAAATTATAGTGTTAAAAAGTACGGTGCTACAGGAATTTGTTCCTCTGCAAAAAGATCTGGAAGGCCTAGAAAAACAACTGAGGCAGAAGATCGGCATATTATAACTGTAAGTAAACGAAACAGAAGAGAAACAGCCCCCGAAAGCGGTGAAAAGGCGTCTTGCGGAGGGCGGTCTTCGTGGCTGTGTTGCACTAAAAAAACCATTGTTAAGGGCACAAAATAAAAGAAAAAGACTTCAGTGGGCTAAACACCATAAAGATTGGTCATTGGAAGATTGGGAAAAAGTGTTTTGGACCGACTAATCAAAATTTGAAGTGTTCGGATCCAAACGGCGTGTTTTGGTTCGTCGAAAAGTTAGCGAAAAATTTAATGACAATTGTGTGGTGGCCACCGTTAAACATGGAGGTCGTTCTGTGATGGTGTGGGGATGTTTTGGGAACAACATGACGGGAGAATTAATAAAAATAGACGGCATTTTAAAAAAAGAAGCATATTTAAACATCTTGGTTGAGAAGGCGATTCCATCCGGACAGAGAATAATTGGCATTAACTTCACATTTATGCAAGACAACGATCCGAAACACACTGCCAAAATCTGTAGAGACTATTTACACCAGTTACAACAAACTTCTGGTTTAAAAATAATGGATTGGCCACCCCAAAGCCCCGATTTGAATCCCATAGAGAAACTATGGGATCACTTGGATAGAGAAGTCAAAAAACATTGTCCAAAATCAGAAAAACATTTGTGGGAAATTTTACAATCCGAATGGAACCGTATTGACAGCGAAATAATGAAAAAATTAATAGCCAGGATGCCACGACTGGTAAACGCAATAATAAAAGCACGCGGTGGATACGTGGATGAGAAGAAAATATAACGCAGCATTAGGCTTTCTGGGCGAATTTTTTTTATTTAAGAAAATTAAACAAGTAAATTGTTTAATTTTATGCTACTAAAATACATTAGATACATGTACGTAACATAATTTAACAATAAATACCGTCTAACAATAACAGTATACATAATATATCACAAATTTCATAAAGATGGTTAGTGTCCACATACTTTTGGGCGGGGGTGTATATATAGTTATGCAAAATCTGTGTTCAACTATAGACTCGGATGCAAAAATCATTGCTGTCGCAACGAATGCAAAGTCCACCGATGACCGGTGTACAAATGCAAATTTGTCATCACCAGTTGCTGGAACGTAGGCGATTTCACTTTTGGAGACTTCAAGTTCAAGGATTACAGGAAGTTAAGACTTCGTGCTCGCGTGAAGAAAGATGACATCATCGGTTAACACTTATTCAGAAACAATGTCGGAGTATTTGTTATCCTCGTAGATTAATTTGGGGATTTTCCAAACAAAACTATGTATTATGTATTGCGAATAATTTTCCTATTTCATTGTCATTAGCTTCTGACGTTGACAAATGCCCTTGTGATGGTCAGAAACTAAGAGCTGATGTAAATGGTTATGATACGTGTTTGTATTACGCACGAAAGTGCCAATTTAGAGTATAGGAGTGTCTAATAGAAGCATGCAAGGAATTTTGGAATTGATAAAAAATTATTTCGATCGGCGAGAAGAGTTTGAAACATTTCCAACGATGCAATATTGCATGTTGCAACACAAGATCAGCGAAAGTTCAAGGTTAAAATACAGGGAAAGGATGAATAATAATTGATTTGAAAGCACGAGTTTGAAACTATTTTATGTGAACAAATTATACTTGAATGAATTACTGAACTAAAAATTTTTCTGGGTATTACTAGTTGTAGATTTCTATCAATACCGTAAAGAATGCAAAGAATGTACGACTACCAAATAGTATTAGAATGGTTTACCATACAGGAATAAAGTACTAAACAACTATTTCGAGTCTTTGAAGTTGCATATGACATTCGGTACACATATTATGTTTGCAACGTTATTTGTTTGTTTGAAGATTCTCATAAACAATACAATTTTCCAGAAACTTCATCTCCTGCGTTTCCGATTCTTCCCGAGAATTTATTTCTTTTATTGCAAAACTTGACACTGCTTGAGACGTGTTGACGCAATGTTTAAACTGGAACGTCGTCGACTCGATTGTAGTTGTTTAGTCTGCCTCGGTAGATATTGCTTTGCAGCGGTTCTAACATTTTCGAGTATCGTTAGTTGCTCGTCGCATTTTTTATTTCACTATTCTCAATATTATTCGTAAAGTGGCGCCATCCAAATGTTAAGGATAGAAAGGGGGAATTTCCATTTGGTTTCTATGTCTCGCAATTGGTGGAGATATAATTTTTATTTTCCATGAAGATCCGCAGTCTACTAAGAACTAATTTTAATACAGAGTTCCCGGGAACAAAACGGAAAAGTTGTAATTTAGAGTGCTAACGGTTGCGAAAGAGTGGTCTGGTGTATCCGAGAAAGTTCATCCTTGTGATCTCGTAGTGATGCTGGACGATTGAATGCGTGTCACGTGCACGCTAGGAAATTAATGGCCGCGTCCTTGAATCCTCAATCCCCTTCTTCGTCGCTCCCTCAGGAAGGAGGTTCGCAAAGGGAGAAGTTTGAACCTGGTGAACGGCCTTCGGGAGCGGAGAACGCCATTACTGAACGAGTCCATGGCTTCTACAAGTTCCTCCAACTTTTGCTTCCTTATGGTATGGTCGTTCTATTTTTTTTTCATTCCACTTGTTGATTCATATCGGCCTCGGAAGCAGTAATATTTGCTCTAACGATACGCTTTCTGCTGTGTCTACCAATCTATATCATCTGTTCATGATTTATTTACATCAGTTATATTTAACTTACACGAGAATACGCGTCAATAATTAAAAACAATGTGATTTGGTCATTCAACCGATACTTCATTTTTACTGTTTGCCATGTAACATCGAGTCAGACTTGTGATGAGAATTTCAAGCAGAAGGTAGCCAAGACACCCAAATATAATTCTATTTTTATGTTATCAACATTGACACATTAAAGAATATCTAAACTTACGATGAATATAAATTTTCTTTTAGGTCTAGAAAATTAATTAGGATCATTGGAGCTGCCAAAAAATCGTATGATAACAGATAAGCACTTACTTTGAGTGCACTATTTTTACTCATTCCGTTTAACGACTTTTATTGCATGCATGCTCGTTGCATATCATGCAATAATTTGTTTTGTAATCCTTTATTCATTTTTTGAATTTTATCTACTTTTACTAATTCTTCATTTCTTTGTCTATTCTCCTCAAAAACGTCTCTATCCAATTTTATTATTATATTTCCAACCATGTGGAGCAAAATCGTGCTTATTTAATTGAATTTATCTACAGGAAACGTCTTTCGACATACTTATTATACTTGTATATTAACTAACATTTCAACAAAGTGTGGAAATCAATTATGTAACATAAACAATACAACGATGCACGTCAAAATATTATCTAAAAAAAGGAAAGAAAAACGATGGACTTTAACTCTGCTATTATACCGAGTATCTATATTAGAACAAGAAGCGCTACAAACAATTCTAAGAACTTGGCATTCATTAATACTAATATAAGAAATAAATAAATGTGAACAGTATGTAAATCAACATGTTAGGCGTGCATAATTCTAAACAAGTATTGTAACATGTGTAAACCCTCTAAGCCACTAGTTACAAATAAATAATAAAGAAAGTAGCAAATATGATAGTATATCAGTAAATTATAAAATGAAATAGAACTTATTCTTCGACGATAAAATTTTCCATGGATCAACAATACTTTAACAAAGAGTTGCAATCTATAAAAATATCTATTTTATTTCTTCTTGAGGATTTGTTCAAACTAGTACCAATAGATTATGTATCATTAAAATGTTGTAAGTTTACAAAAGTGTCTAATTTATTGTATATGTTTGCACAAACTCGTCTAATAATTTAAAGCAGTACAAAGTAGCAAAGTACAAAGTAGTTAACTCAGTAAAGCTGAACAAACGTAAATAATTCTCCTACGTCGGTGCGTATATGCGTGAGTCCAAGGTCCAAAGGTCACCTAGTGAACAGGTTAATTCTGAAATGCTACATGTATTTTCTGCTCGGGCGCAGAAAACAAACGCACACGTTGCGACCGCGTGACGTTTCCACGTATCCAGAGTCCGCTATAAAACTGTGGATCAAGACGGCTACGAAATTTTCACGGAAACATCAATTGTCTGGCTTCCGCGGAAACATGCAAAGTGCACGCGGCGAATGTCTTCCTTGATCTTTATCCGTGTAAACTCCGGGAAACACGTCTCGTCGCGGCCTTGCAGTTTCAACAAACGAAACGAAAGGTCAAACTACCGCGGACTCACGCATCGGAGCTGTGTCACAATCATTTGTAGATTTCAAGAATACTTTGATGACTATCATTAACGCTTTCATCAGAGAGGGAATGCGTCACGTGACCGGGCCGCGGCGAAAGCCTGGGGAGTAACGCGGTAGAAAGGGAAATTAGAGTGGGGAAACCAGTCTTGATCTGGCTGGTCCTGAGCTGGCGAAATGATTGAATTTTTGAACAATTTAGCCAATTTTACCTTCTAATTTCAGAACAAAACAAATTCTCCATATCGGACGTTTCCATTTTTATCGGCAATGGCGCCAATGTACCAAGAAAAGGCCGCTTTAAGTTAAGATTTATGTCTATATCGCCGTAAGAAACCGAAATTTTTCTCTTACTATTAGTTAAAAAATTCCCAAAAACGTGGCACATTTCTGGTCAAGGTGGTCTACTCCCTTGAATCTAATATAATCTTTTTTTAAGTAAATTGCAAGATTGCGACGGTGATAACGAACGCGTCAACCATTTCCAAGTCTCATTTGAGACCCTTCAAAAAATACACCTGAGCATCGGTTTAGTACAAGATCACATCTTATAAAACGCCAGAGAGCGTTCCCAGTACCACTTTGTACACATTCTGCGTATAAATTTCAGAGAACACGTTAGTCTCGTGTTCGCACGATTTCCATTGCGTTCGTTTCCCGCGAGCAAGAACAGGTTCTAATCTTTGGAACCTTTCCAAGAACCTCTTCCTTCCTTTCGCATTTTCTGCTTCCTTTTCATCTCATCCCGTCCAGTTTCGCGGGTCGGGCTCCTACGTCTAGTCCGCTCTTTGTCCGTTGCCACATACGTTAACCCTATTTATTTATGTGCTTCTTGTTTCCTCGCTCCCGGAATGCTTCTGCCGTATACAGCCTCTCGTCTTCGATGGATCCTTTCTTCCTCGATCCGTGATCTTCCCCTCAATCCCATCGTCCTGAGGCTGTTCCACCTTTTTTCGAAGCCGCTTTTAGATCCAGCAACGCTATATTTAGACGCGTCTCTTAATCTCCTTAGCTGGACGCGGTCGAACATTGCGGTCTACACTCGTCAGTTTGTTATTAACATTGTGGCGTATGTGTTTGGCATGGAAAGATGCCTCGTTGTAGATCATTTTCCTTTGTCTTCGAAGGGCAAGCGTGCCCGCCCGAACTCGAGGGAGGCAATAAAAGTGACGATTGCCAGAGCCTTGGCCGTAACGGTTAAATATTTTGCAGCAGGTGCGTTTCTTGGAAACGATTTTCCTTTTACGACCCCAAAGCGAATAGGGTTTTCCCTCGCTCCCTTTGTTTTCTGTACGCCCTTTGTGCGTCAAAGAAAACGGCAGATTGTCTTCGAGACTCGTCACGAGCGTTTCAGAGTTGTTTTAAGTTTCGTGTCACGATACTTTCAGTATCATTTTGCCAGTTTCCTTACGCACGACACCAGTGCTTTTGGTTACATTGTTTTCCCGTTATTGTTATCGATGTTATTGTTGCATATGTAGTTTGAACATTACAGTTTATTATATGTTACACGTGGTGTAATGATCATTACGACACCTACCTAATATCTCCAAAACATTATAGTTACCGAGCGGCTAACATGTGTTGCTTTATAAGAATGTTGAAATTTCGTTTAGTTACATTTTTTACCATTTTCATTCGGCATATGTGCTTTAGTAAAGTGATTTATTCAATTATTTCTTACAATATCAACAACGTTAGAAGTCTGACACTTTTCGGAGTGTGTTCGGATTTCGTTTAAATTCGATTATGTCGAAGACTGGTGATGTATAAACGTACATACATATGTGTAATGGTTTTGCGATGTCTTGAGAATTGTTGGTTTCGCAAAGTAAAGTGTCAACCTTTTCTCATCAAATTATAACGGCTGAACCAACGAAGCAATGGAAATGATAATTCAGGTGCTTACAGTGAAAATATCAGAGTATCTGATGAAAATTTTGTCAGTTGAAACAAATTTTTTCTTTTTTTTTATCTTCAAGAAGTCACTGTTCGTTGCCGAATATTTCTACAAGTTTTTTCGCCTGTCTGTTTCTAGCAATGCAGCCGTTGGCGCGTTTCTGTGTTTCGGTCGCTGTTCGGGGCGCCTTTCGGCGCAATTTTCGTCGAAATGTTCAGGTCTGTACGAGGCTTTACAAGTCCTACCCGTTTGCGTTCGTGCGCCCGGTCGATCCATTGTTTGTCGGTTTTTCGACAGACATCAAAAGCCTCGTACAGATCTAAGCATTTCGACAAACATTGCGCCGAACAGCAACCGAAACGCAGAATCGCGCCTTGCGTTTCGGTCACTGTTCGGCGCGTCGTTTGGCGCAATGTTCGTCGAAATGTTCAGGTCTGTACGAAACTTTAGGATCGAAACGAAATCGATACATTTCTCGGATATTGTTGCTTCAGTATGTACAACACGTTCCTGGATCTGTTGGAAATGTTTCGGAATATGCAGCGACACGAGGCGACAAGTTGCTTCTGCGGGGACATACTTTCATGTTTAATATTACATGAAAACAATTTTACAGCAATTGTATTCAATCGAATATTTCTGGTTACATGTACAACGTTAATCTGCCCTGTTGTCCGCGTGTTATTCACGGAGGGGAGAGGGGAGGAGAGGAGAAGAGAAGAGAAGAGAAGACAAGAGAAGAGAAGAGAAGAGAAGAGAAGAGAAGAGAGAGAGAGAGAGAAGGTTGGCAATAACAATCTGTTTCCAACCGCTCTTTTGCGTCATCGGCCAGTGGCCGGATCACGTTTTCCGTTGTATGTATGTACATCTCTGCGAAAACATAGCAACACGAGGTCCGTGGCTCACAAATTCGGTTGGAAACGCAAGAAAGCACGTCCGCTTGTACGAGATGTGTCCTTTTTTCGGCTCGAGTCGTCTCGCTAGTGTCTTGCCCCTCTTCTTACTTTCCTTTCCTCTTTTCTTTCCGCCAGAAGTCCCCGCGCAAATGCACTTCTGAGGTTGTTGGCTGCACCGCGGAATGCAGACGGAGGGGCTCGCGAAACCGCCATCCTCTTATTGTCCTTCCGTCCTTCCGTTCGTCCCTTCTCGAGCAGGATCGTCCGTTTTGCTCGTTTTTCGCTAGCTCTCCCTGCTCTATGAACATCTACGCGCGTATTCGGCGCCGCTCTTCGCCGATTTCGAAGCAGGAATTCTTTCGGCGTTTCTGTGTTCTGCGTACTCTGATTTCTTGTGCTGGATGGTCCTGGGTATCCGAATCGCGACGTCCTTTGTACTAGGCTCGACCGAAATTTCGTTCGAATAATTAATTGACGAGGAAACATTTGTATCGTAATTATGTTAACTACACTGCCCTGTAAATTCGAATGGGCGTATCTGCAACTCTCCCTCTAATCGAGTTATCGATGCCGGAATAGTTTAGCTATATTATATGTTAAACAAGAGAACCGTACCTATGTACATCGTCACCGAAGATACGACACGTTTTATTTCGGACGCGTGAATCTATTTCCACAATCAGATACGTGATCGTTATACAGGTGTTGTTTAATTTTCAGTTAAGCCTGTTAACCAATGATATATTGTCAACATACTCGCGACATTGTTCTGGTTGAAACGACAACAAGCACGACACAGTTTAAATTTGATCGTTTAATCCACGATACAGTAGAGTCTTTATTATCCGAACTAGTCAGTGGAACGCGAGTGTTCGGACGAACAATATAACTGTTTCACAAATGTGTGCATATCTTTCGCACGTGACGAGTTCGCATATTACGAATCGCATATTAGAAACAATGCCGCGTATTGGTATTAAAAAAGAAAAGTGAACCACAATATGAAATCTGTACACAGTAAACCGGGAACAAAGGTAAAATGGAATTTCTTAATATTCGATCATGGCGTACCGATTGATAAGAGATTGATAGTGTTTTACGTCGCTATGACATAAATCCTTTCTTTCCGATATAATTTATTGAGCCGTTCCGCCGACAAGAGTTCCTTATCGATCTCGATCCAACATAGTATCGCGATACTGCGATAACGAGAGTGGAAATTTTTCGGCCTGTCTGAAACGTGACTCCGCCTCGACTCCGTGCTCGTAAAGACGGTTGACGGTTTAATACGTCACCGGGTACGTCAAGAACCGGTCGAATCGTTTATGCATACACGCGAATCAAAGTGTAACGAGCTAGGGACTGTTTATCAGGCTCGAAGAGTCATGATACCGTTCGACGCGAGCGCGCGTCGCGCCGAAAACTTATTTTTAAAAACGCACCTCTCGCTCGTCCCTGAGAGTTCGGGCGCTTCGTCAACAGAACGAAATGGAATTAAGATTAATGCCATTAGAGCTTTATTGGATATGCTGGAACGACACGGTAATCCAAGGGAACACTCACGGATTTGTGGAAACTGAAAGGAATATGGAACAGGCTTGGGCATTATCGAAATAAGTTATTTGGAAAATATTAAATATTTCAATTTATTATCCTACATGGCTACATGTTATTTGAATTATTTGCTTGGTAGTTTATGTGGACACTCCAATTTTTTAAAAATTCTTTCGATAATTAAATTTCAAATGAAACTATATAAATCTAGTATAAATTTAATTGATACAATCGTTCGCATAAAAATTGGTCTAAAATTTGTAACGCAAATTGGAAATCAGCTTGTATCAGGGAGGAGACACATCTTGACGATTCCTGTCACTTTGAGTACAATACAGTGTGTTCTCGATATATGTCTGAAAGACGGGTCTACCCAGAGACATATATCGGCTAGAACATACTATTCTTTGATACACTGCCAAACGTAGAACAGCGAAGTTCGAGTGGTCTCGATTCATAACCCTTCATGGGGTGTACCCAGCGACAGTGGGGATAGTTCTGGGACTTATATCGGCTAGGCATTTCAGATATATATAGAGTAAACAGTGTATTTAATTATTACGTAACCAACAATTGTTATTAACAACACTGATCGCCTCAAAAGTAAAAATGCACAAAATTCACGCGGCATTCAGCGCGCTAAATGACCGATGCACTTAAAAACTATAGTCAAAATTGACATTAATTAAATTATAGTGCAAGCTTATAATTTATAGTGCAATCCGAGAAGTGTAACATAATACGGATCGGATATGTATATCGGTATGAACCACTGCTAATTCAATAATAAAACTTCCTTATATTTCATTATTTGTTTATGGGATTTTCATCAACAGGACACAATTCCACTGATATTTATTTGTGTAATGAACGATGAAAGTTACTTTCCATTACAATTATATTAACGAAAAATTAGTAAAATGAAAAATTAATGAAAAATTAGTAAATATGATCCGAATTATATCGTGTTTGGTATCATTTTAATCAGAAAAATTCCCCCAAAAAATTGGTGAAAGTCCCACAAAAAGATAATGGAAAATAAAGAAGTTTTACTATTGTATTAGTAGTCTAGACGCGTATTATGTTACACTCCTCAGCGACCGAGGTCTCTCGAGCTTCTTGGCCCCTCACGGGGATACCTCGCGGCAGTGGGGATAGTTCTGGGGCTTTTATCGGCTAGATATTTGGGAGATATACTGAGAAAAGACTATACATAAAAGTGTCCCGAGATCGCTGCCTGCAATTACGTCCGTCTCCATTAACCGACATTAATGACTACTTGTCCGAGATTGCATTTTAATGGGGCTATCACGTTACCTGCTACAGAAGCTAAAAATCTGTAAGCTGCGGAAGTGCTTTACGCACGAAACATAGCAAAGTATCAACTTCAAATAGTTAATAACAGTAGGGCATTACATCGAAGATCTCGCTGTCAGTGTAATTGCAAGACATCGGTATCAACCATGAATTTTATCGATTCACGGTCCATCCTCTTCTCGGTTATCTCTACGGTTCCATTGAGTCACGCCAATTTAAATTATCCTAAGTGTTTATCACCATGTAAAACAGTTTTAAATTTTTACCAACTTTACAAAATGTCGTTTCTAGGTGAAAAAATGGCTATAGTAATCACCGTTATAGCAGGCTCTTATAAATGTGCGAAACGCGTGGAAACTAATAATTAGGCTGTCGATTTTATGCGTTCACGACAAAAATGATTAAACGATACACAAAACAGTAAAAACGTCAGAAGAAGTAACAAGTTGCTTCTTGCAATTGGCGCAGAGAATTTTGTATACAAATCGGCAGATTACTAATAATAATTAGTCTGCGGATCATTACGAAAAGTAAAAATTTTCTACTTGAATTGCCACAAACTGGAGCGAAATTGGCAGAAAATAATACAACAGTATTTTTCAGTTCTTCTAATGTCTTCTCTGTATTAAATGACACCTTGGTGATAAATTCACAAAATTCACAGTGTGCAAATAATATAATATTTCAGATTTTTGTACGATTTAAAATGACTGCTACATTCAATGTATCTCAACATGAATTACTTATTAACGTAATTTGCACGATGTGAATAATATTTTATTGTTAGGTAGGCTGAATTTACTAAGTAGCTGTGATTTTATTTGTTAGGTTCTGTGACCGTAATAACTTCAAATAGTATATGATTCATGAGAGATCAATTATATAAAAATATTCATTCGCCATGTCCGCTCACAATCAGTTAAATAACTAAACCATCAACTTTACAATTTAAATTCTTTATTTGGTTGAATAAGTGATAAAAGTTTGTCAACATCTATTACGGCGAATACATTCAGCTAAAACATAAATAATTTAGCCCTCGGCGTTCGAACCATTCTTATATTAATCGATGACGTTTAGGATTACTTTATTTATGACTTTTTTGAAACATATTTTTGTAGGGTACGTCTAATAGACACGTTAATCTTTCTAGACATGCGATGAAAAATTCTGTTATCTTATTAAAAAATTACACTGTCCAACAAAATCAAACTTTTTCCGAGTTTTGCAATACCTTTTGTGTGATTCTTATACACTTCGTCGTCCTAAAACCAAATTTGAAAGCAGAATTGCTCCATCACGCAACGTTTTCGAAAAATTTTGGTTTTTGTAAAAATGCCGGATTTTGATAAAAAATGACGTGTTGCGCAAAAACTAAACATGCGATAAAGTTCAAGTTTGAGTCAAGAGATAGAGGGGACTCCCCTCTACATATTCATATAGTCAATTATATTTTTATGTACTTCCTAATAGTTGTAAATGGTTGTTAAAGTTTGAAAATCTGCCGACGCGGGTACTTTGTACGCTCTATTTTTGTATTGATGTGAAAAATCCTTTATCCAGCAGGAATTTACTATACAGGAATGCATTCTACAGACATTTCTGGTAAAGAAACCATTCACGAAAAGTATTTGATTCCCTTAGTATACGAGAAGATTAAGAAAATAGTAATGGTTTGATTTGGTTTTAGGATAACAAAGTGTATAAGAATCACCGAACAGGTATTGCAAAACGATTTTGGTGTTGGACAGTGTTATTGAGCTGCAGCAAATTCGAATCATTTTACTTGTCATGAAAAATAATATAGCAGCATTTACTTCATTCGCCAGAAACAGAAAATAGATGAATAAAGATTTTGATACACTGGGTCAAAGAGGACTCCGCCATCCAAGAGTTACAAACGATCACAAACGGCATACTCAACGATAGATAATTACCTGAAATTTTTCAAAATAAGAGAAACAACGTTTGCATCCGCCGGTGTCTCCAATTAGTAATTAATTGTATGATCTTAACACTCGAGACAACGACGCGGGACATCGCGCCGTTGAAAGTTCCGAAATCTATTTCGAACTGGTTTGCGCATTAACCTCTAATAAACAATCGTTAGCTTACCCGAGGCAACAAGTGCAAGCGGCACGAGACGGAATCCTCGATGCTTGACCTTGACGAATCATAATGCGGTGACAGTACGACCTGTGGATCGCGTCGGAAAATAGGTTGATTAAAGCCGCTAATATTTTCTGAGATATCGGCGTTCGTATCAGGGAGCAGGTGACACCGTGTGCTACACGAGCTGTGTTTGCCGTGCTTTCGAGGGACAACCTTCTCTTTTAATTGCTATTGTTTCGAGACGATTTTATCGCGTCGTCTGGACGACAAAAATGTGTATCACATAGTGCACCTTAAATCGCGGATTTTTTTATATTCTTCGAAGCGATACTGCTTAATATATTCATTTAAAACGTATTTATTAACGAGATCTTATTTGAATAATATTTACAATAAGAGATAATTATTATTACCGAAACCTTATTACCATTATTATTACTTCGATATATATCCGAAACACGGGTCCAGCCAGGGACATATATCGGCCAGGAGATACTATTGTTTGATCCACGCCGAACGTAGAAAAGGTCAGCGAAGCTCTAGAGGTCTCGGGTAATGGTCCCTCACGGAGTATATGTTCCCCGCAGCAGTGGAAATAGTTCCGGGACTTTTATCGGCTAGGCGTTTGGGACATATATAGAGTAAACACTGTATTTTCGATTTATTAAGGTTATTAAGTGTCTCCAGTGCACGGATTGAGTTCGTGAGGTCCATAAATTGAATTTGTAGTTTCAGTGCTCATCAAATTATTTTGGAATTCCTCAACGAATTTTTGGTTCACCATTTGTGTTAAAAAATCGAAAAAATTCGTCCACCTATATAACAACATATTCCAGTTGTTCCTCGACTTTCGCCAACGTAACGCTGTTACCTGATAAAATCGATGGGGTGCGGCGAGAAGGATTAATCACGCTTCGCACCATTGTCGCAGCCAACACGCTGACGTCACGGAAGCCATCGGTTTAGTGAATTTCATGGTGTTTCGAGCAAGGGTGCCGAGTGGCGGAAACCTCGCGCACACCGAGCACCTTCATAATTAATTTATCCTGCGTCACGGTGTATCGAGGGCTCTCGTCATCAATGTTGGAAAAAAGCGTCATTTACCGTGTACAACCCTTTTACTCCGTCAAGGTCCTTCTCCCCTGAACGAGCTTTCGACAGGCTTTATTTTTTCTTCTCTATTCACTGACGAGCTTCGGAATGAAGTTTTATTTTTATGGAATGTGGGCGCGGCATTGCACTTCGCTGACAGGGTCGAGCAATTGTTTTATCGAGTTAACTGTGATTGCCGAGTATTCTCGTCAATCCGAAACTCTATTGCGGTACAGTTAACGTTAATGAATTGTTAAATTCTTATCGAATAAAAATGTAATTCTTTCACATTTAGCTTTACAAGGGCTTTGGCTTCTATAATAGCCGTATTTAGCCTGCGTTCGACGTGTATATTCGTCATTGCTTGATTTTAATTCCGCCTGTGAAGGATTTTTCAAATTCAATACCACAGTTAACTGGTTAATAACGCGCTGATACGGGATACATGACGATACGTCACATAATTTCGTCAATGATCGAATAATACATTCCTTTGTCGAAATGTTTTCCGCAGCTTTGTTAAGTAGTTACGGCTCGTCGAATGCCAACGCCACGCTGAGCGGGACCTCTCTCTGAGTCGCAATCCGCCCGCTGTAGCCGTGCTCTGATTGGTCCGTGTTTTTCGTGAGTAACTGCTGAATCAAGCCGCGGATATGTCTTTGGCACTAGAACTACCAGATGAGTCCAAATTACTTGTTTCTGATTTTCTCTTTGATAATTAAGAATACATTTTTCACTGAAAGTCAAGAGAAAGATAATAGAAAATACAGTCTTTTATTCTCCACGGGATGTTATTTAAAGAAGCATTGAAAACAATACATATATTTGCTCTGTAAAAATAGAAAGAAGAATGTAATATGAATCTACGTTAACTGCGAACACGTGTGTCAGAACATTCATTAAAATTACTTTTCACCTTTTCATTCGTGTCACAACCATCCACGTGCTAACTATCACTGCTTTCCTCTCTTTCTCTCCAAAATCACTAATTTTAAGCTAGTCCACATAGCACTGGCATGCGACGGGGCATAAAGGAGAGATGTCCGTTTTAATTGTTTTCGTTTCTGCACCGAAAGTGGAACATCGATATATTTTCACGCGCAGGACACAATCTAGTTCCTTAATAAAAGACACTATGGGAACAGATGAGCTCAGAGCATCGATGCTTTAATTAAGTCTAAAAATAGACAACGGAATGGTTCCTTTTAACAAATTCATCACGTTGTATAAGCCTAAACCCTGTTACTGACCTTTTCCTTTTTTTTTTAATGAACGGACGGCATAGGAGAATATCAATATCATAAAAAATAAATTGAAACTTATTGTTTCAATGCGTGATGTAATTTATAAAGCGAAATCAAAATTATTATGCTTATATTCGATTTCTTGTCAAGTTTAATCAACAACATATTTGACTATCGATATACCTTAACAAATTTCGAATAAAAGTGACAACTTCCGCCTCATACGTCTCAAAATACAATGCCTTTAAAATGGAGAAAAACTTGTATTTTCATTTTCTCTTTTGATTAACCCTCGTGCAAATTGTTAAAAAATAGCAAAATTTCTGTAAATCTCCACTTGCTTGTACAACTATAAATTAGTGTATTAGGTATTTGTAAAGATTTTCTTTTAACGTTAGAAAAATGTTGAGTAGTGACACAGGGGTTGAACGACGAGCTTAGTCATTGTTATAAAATTTGATTCATCTATCTTTGTTCCCTGGTTACGAACAAAAGAGGCAACAACGTCGATCGTATTTTTCGTTCGCGCTCAGATGAACCATCGGTTTGCTTTCCGGCGTGATGTATATTTACAACAGTGGACTTAAAGTCATAAACCTCGTCGACTCTATTTGCCTGATTCTCTTGAAATTGGGACCTTGATGTGAATCAAGGCTCCACCTGCGTCGAACAATGCGCCCATGACACGCGTCTGCCTCAGGACGCAACTTCTTGAACCAGATTAATTAACGACTGAGCGCCGCTGTCTGCGATCCTTCACAACAAATTATGTTTTGTTGCACAATCATTCTAGGAAGCATTAATGTCGCACTAGACGATCTGGCATTAACGATGGCTGCTTCTTCTTCTTCTGCAGTAATTCGACATTCTTCAAACATTTTCCGTGCCTTAATGATCCTGGTAATTTGGAACGATTATGTTATATGAACAATAAAAATTTTAACCTCTTGCGTAACTTGATTTTTTAAACGAGTTACAACAATTGTTAAACATTGCTTGCAATAACCACATTTCAGTTTACTAGTTTGCCTTCTTTACTCGTAGGTTGTCCTTGACTGAAACAAAAACTTTAACGTAAGTGGTCACTATTTAATTTGATTCTGTGACGAGTTACAACTGAGAGGTTGAGAATTAGCACTGTAACAGCAAAAAAGTTTACTTTTGCCGTAACAATTAGCATGTCTATGGTATAAAAAAAAATCACAATGAATATGAATAATTTAGTCTAGCGGATACAATATACTTATGCAGAACACAGTAGCTTCTTGTAGTTTCGCGCAGTTTCTCTAATATAAATCTTACAGTATAATCAATTTCAGTACAGAGTTTTCTCGATATATGTCCATAACACGGGTCTAGCCAGGGACATAGATAAATAGGCTAAAAGATGCTATTCCTTGATACACTACCCAACGCAGAAAAGAACAGCGAAGTTCGAGTGGCCTCGGTCGCCGAGGAGTGTAAACATAATACAGGTTGGATGTATCGGTGGGAGACCACTACCAATCCAATAACAAAACTTCATTATTTTTCATTATTTTTCATTATTTTTTTATGGGACTTTCACCAACATATTTATGGCATTTTTCTAATGAAAATGATACCAAATATGATATAATTCCGATGATATTTATTTGTGTAATAAACGATGAATGTTACTTCTCATTACAATTATATTAACGGAAAATTAGTGTAAATATGATCGGAATGATACCGTGTTTGATTTCATTTTAATCAGAAAATTCTACAAAATATTGGCGAAAGTCCCATAAAAAGTAATGAAAAATAACGAAGTTTTGTTATTGGATTAGTAGTAGCCCCCTGGTCTCGCACCGATATACCCGACCCTTATTATGTTTACACTCCTCGGCGACCGAGGTCACTCGACCTTTGTGGCCCCTCACGGGGTATACCCCGCAGCAGTGGGCATAGTTCTGAGACTTTTATCGGCTAGATATTTGGGACATACAGTAAGACCCCGCTTAACCCTGTTCCACTTAACGCTATTTCAGTATTACGCGGTAGTATGAGGAAGAACCTTCCTCGTCACAAACATGATGTCTTTACTCGAACTTTTTTTGATTTTCATGAATGTTTTATGAATAAAAATGGATATTAGCAATAAATAAGTCTATAATTGATGTAATAAAAAACTATTTAACAATAAATGTTACAAAACAAAACAAAAAAATTTACGTGTTAAGATGACCTCGTTTAACGCTGTTTCGTTTAACGCTGGAACTTACTGGAACGTATCCCCCGCGTGAAGCGGGGTCTTACTTTATATCGAGAAAAGTCGGTATATTGTATGATATTTATCCTTATTTCGCGTTTGATTGTCATCATTCGCGACTGTCGTCAAGTCGGCGGTCTAACGAAGCCGAGGACGTGTTTATGCAGATACGTTTATTCACGAACAAGCGGGAACCGATTATATCCTTGTCGAACGCAGCGGAGCGAATTTGAGGGGTATTGAGACTTCGCGAAATGTTATTTAAATACATTCGTTGTATTGTCGAACTGGAGTCCTTGAGAATGTTAGACGGAAGTTGTCTAAACGAATTTTTTTCTAGTCTCATGACGGAACGTGTTTCTTTGCGCACAAGCACGTACAAAACGTATACGGAATTTCACCTTTACGTCTGACCATGATCCGCTATTTAAAGCAATGCCTCTTTAATATTAATTAAGAACAATACGAAGCAAGTGTGCTCCTTTTTTGTTATTTACCCGTACTCGAATTTGGTACAGCTCAAAGAACAATGAAAAGTAATGGTCACAGTTGAGTGCGCAAATTATGATACTTATCAAAATCAATATTGGAAATTTGTTCGTCTTTGTTTATCCATTTTTTACGAGATACTCAAACTGTTGCGGATACTGTGCAAAGTAACGGGTGAATGTTATTTCTATAAATATTTAAACGCTTCGTTGCATATACATAAAATATTTCTTTTTATCGGAGGTACATCAATTGTGACCCGTATGCTATTCTTGTTACAAGATGATGCAATTCGAAATTTATTATTTTTCAATTATTGGCGTAGAAGGAAAGATGTTATTTATAGCTACTCTGATTGAAAACAGAATCTTGATCATTTTTATGCACTCTTATATTGTTCTGTTTGGAATTTTGTTTACAGCTCTAGTTTAACCCATCTTTTTAACATCGAATAAACAATTGCTTGAACGATGAAATTGCTATAAAAAAGTTATGATCGTATAACATTTCATATTACAGGGCCTACTAGCGTCATCTTGCTCACAAGGAGTTAACTCTTTGCATTCGAAGCTATTTTAACTCCAAAAGGAAACATTTCTTCCGACCTAGAATATTTCCCTTGTATATATTATTTTCATGTTATACATACGAAAATGGTGCAATTTACTCGTACAATACTTAAGTGTTTAGTAATTTATTAAATACAAACAAATTTAATAAGATAAAAAATATTTTGAATAATGATACAGCAATTTTCAGCGGAGTCTTACAGTTGCCACTCAAATGCTGAGGGTTAAATAATCAGTCACAAATAAATGCAGTCTTAATGCTGCGACTATCAGTGCGCGGTATCCCATGACGTTAATCAATAGAATCTGTTGATATTTCAAAATATTTACCATTACTCCGATCCAGTGTCCTCGTCCCTAACAAATCCGTCAGTATAAATTACCATTTAACGTGCTGGACAAAAGAAAGCACTTCCGTCGTTTCAATTCCTTATTAAAGCATGGTCATCAGTGGACTCCGGGTCGTTATGCAAAATAGAAAGTTCATGCATCAATTGCAAGACACAGGAGCTAACTTTATATTTTTCACTAATAATTTTAATGTAACGCAAATAATAATATACTTTCAAAGACTTTTGATCTTTTCATTGTTTTAAATTGCACATGTTTGTCGTAAATGCATAAAATCCGGTGTCAGAAATTAGGGCATCGCGTATGTACCCAACGGACCGTTCGGTCGTCGGGGTTCGCCGGCTCGTGGAAATTAACGAGAAACCTTCACGGATCGCAATATTCCGCGACTTCCTCGTTGCTTGGATTACCGTCGTCGTCACGGATCCGCGCCGCTTCGGCCGAGGGATTCCATCGCGGCCGAGCATTATTCTTCCGACCTCAGGAAGTTCCACTGGTTAATATTCAACGCTCAATTTACGCGAATATCCTACTCGTCTCTCCGTATTTTTATTCCTCGTTACGGCCCGCGATGCTGCTCGCAGACCTCGATCTGCACGCACGGTCAGATAGCAAAGTGGATGAACAATTTTTCAGAATTTTTTCAAAGTCTCCATTCAATAATACCAGACGCATAAGGCTTTCTCGAACTATATCAAATTATACTGGTATAAATTGTACTTATACGCGGGTGTTCCAAAAATGTTGTACTTCCTTAAAATGAATGAAGTAAGGTCATCCTAAGGTCATTCAAAGTAATTTTTTCCTTTGCGAAAATATTCTCCGCGGCTTTGTTACGGAGTTATTCATGATAAACACGGACCAATCAGCGGACTGCTATAGCGGATGGATTTCGGATCGGCGACAGGTCCCGCTGAGCGTGGCGTTGGGATTGGTTGAGCTGGAATCTGCCCGCTGCAGCCGCGCTCCGATTGGTCCCGGTTTTTCGTCAATAACTCCGCAACAAAGCCGCGGAGAACATTTTCGCAAAGGAAAAAATTTCTTCAAACGACTTTAGGCATCAACCCTTTAAAGAAAGTACAATATTTTTGGGACATCTAAAAAAAAAGTAAAATATAAAAATATTTAAAATAAAAAAAAAATAAAATTAAAATTAGAAATGTCAAATTTAAATTAAATGTGATCTAAAAATTTTCAATGTCTTCAAGGAATGTTTGAAGAATTCGCCGAACTAATTCATTGATATTGACTTTAATCGGTCAGTTAAATTAATGTAAATTGAATTATAATTTAATTGAAGAGTCATTGCTCTTTTTATCTTTATACATCTCTTATGAAAAAAGAATAATTTTCACTTTGTATAATTGCAATTAAAACCTACACGCGTAAAAACATGAAAACGAAAATACTAATTTTGGAACACAGTTTTTATTGACTATGAGACAAATTGATGTAAATACCCGCAATGCAACACCGATGCCCGATTACATCAGAAACAATGTCTTCGCTTCGCTTTGTTATTAATAGAACCGTGTGCCTCACACTTATTTTGTTATTGCTATTATCTTTTAATAATACGACGCATTGACTATTCGAACGGATCGGTCGAATAAGGTTAATTTGTTTACTCCCGGCTCTTTTTACGTCCACACGGAATATGGATCGGTATAAGTTACGGGAATATGTTGTTAGAGGGGTATGTTGCCCGAATTATTTAGCATCAAATTATTCATTATTTGTTACTTCTTTGCAATGGAAGCAAGTGAACGCGTGCAGGGAAAATTTACTTCTACATTTATCTTATAGATGCCAACAACATTCATATTGCAAAAACTCATGGTTAAGTCAAAAATCATTAGCAACAGAACAGTTTTTTTCGTAATGAATTGCGTTGCTGAAACGTACGAGGATAAATGTAACTGACCCTGCACAAAATATGTATATTTCAAGAGCACTTGAAAAAAGCTTATGTATGAGCAGTTATTCTGTCAAAAACAAAATTAAATTATTCGGCATTAATGACGTACAATGACGTACACGAACGTACAATGTAATCAACGAATTATTCGATAGTCAATATCCATTATGCTGTTCCATAGTTCGGTTCACTAAATTATGCTGTCAGGGAACAACCTCGACGATTTCCAGGATAAGAACAAATAACGTTCGTTCGAACATTTTTTTTATTTTTAATTAAAACTCCGTGTCAACGATATCTTCCTTCCCTGTCATTTTTATTATACAGTCGACTCTCATGTAACGCGATCATAAATGTTAAAAACACTACATCTATATGAACCGTTTAATGCAAAAACAGTGTAAATCAATATTTTTTTCTATTTGGTGTAACACCAGATCCCAAGGGTTCAATCATCATTAAATAAAATAATTGTAATTCATAAAATACTAAAACATTCTTCGATATTATTTTGTTCTATGGAACTTTTACCCTTATTATCCAATGATAAAAATTATAAAAATGATAAAAATGTTTTGACCTGCACCATTTTTGTATTAAATGGTTCATATATTTATCTTGGGTAATACTAGAAGCATCGCAGTCTTTAATAATTAAATAATTGTTTGTTTGTCTTGTAAAGAAGTCGACTGCAATTTTACCGCGTAAAAGACTGACAATACTCGAAAACCGACGATAAACCTTGAGATCAACGGCATCATCCCTTGAGCGTAACGAGTTCCAATCATTCGCAAGGTATTCCGTCGTCTTTTAACGATTATCCTTGGAACTCGCTACCTATAAATTGATACACTGCTATTCGTCGGTAGCGTTTCCGTCGTGATAGCGGAAGTTTTACCTAATTATTCAGAATTCCAATCTTGGTCACCCTGAAAACATTTTTGCGCTGTTACTCCATTTGTTTGGAACTAGTTCCTCGGATACTCCAATGAACCCTTACTCGTGGAACATCTATCACCCGGTTACCTATTGTTATTGTTAATAGTACCAATTAATGTAAAACTATAGAGTTTTAGATACTCAGTTTTATGTAACAATATGATTTATATGAAAAATTTTAATTTTAATTTATACGTAGAATATTTTTAATTGATTATTATCAATTTTAAATTAATATTTTAGTTACACTAAAAACTCTCTGTTAAATTATATCACTGTTAAATGATATTTTCTTACTTCCCTTGCTTTTTCAATTAAGTACAAATAAATTGGTAATAAAGGCTACAGGTCTAAATTATGCAAGCATTGATTTTCATATATGGTAGAAAACAAGAGTAATCATTTTTAAAATTTTTACTAATATTCGTTAAACTTGTTATATGTAACCTATATGATAAACAGGCTGCTGATTTTATGCAACCATAACGAAAATGAATAAATTAAAAGCAAAATTAGAAAAACATTTTAATAATTAAAAAATAACGTATTATTGTCAGCTCACTAAAATGATTAGTTAAATATATTAGTGTCTATGAGCTTAATCTTGCAATTGATGCGGACAATTTTTATTTTGCATAAATATCGCGATCAGTTTTAGGGAATTGAGCGTTGCACAAGTGTACATGTAATTTAGTGTGCCGCGATTGCAGAACATTTATCAAATGATGCAATAAAAATCATGGGAAAACGTATGGATGACTCTGAAGTCAATCAGTGTAAATCCTTGAGCATGAAAACTGGTAATTAGAGGTAATTAGATTGTAAAAAAGTATCAGTGCGTGCGAAAGTTTTGAGGAGTATGTGTTGATTACACGGATGAGTTACAAATAAACATAATTTATTGATAGAAGGAAATTGGATTCATATTGATTAGCTTCTGACTCTTTTGTATAACCTACCCCAGACCTTCGCACAAGGGATGCACACCATCGTCCAAAAATTTATAGTTACGATTTTAGAGGAATTAAGGTGTATTGCATATGTAAATCAACATATTATTGGAATATTGCGTGACCATCGAATTTCGTTCTGAAAAGAGAAAAAAATTTCATCGAATGACACAAAATCTGCGACTGCGGTTCGTTTGCAGGCGAGTTTCGAGGCAACCCGCCCACTTAAGCGAAACGATCCGATTGTACTCTTGAAGAGATCACCATCAGCCGATCGCCTCGTAATCTGGCTTGATCGATTAACGTCACCGCGAGACGATTCGACTCCTTACGACTGGCTCGAACTGGTTTTACTTAAAGTCGCTTTCAAGGGCAAGCAGCAACGAATCTCGATCGAACGAAATTTGCTGTTTCGAAGGATGTTTCGAATTTTCTCGAAACCATATCGTTCATGTCATCCGCGTAAACTACTAGTCACTTTTAGCGCACGCTTTTCAGTATTAAAACATTTGCGTCGGGGCATTATTGACACAGATGTGCGAATTCACGAAACTTAAGTTATGTTCTGAGAACGACTATGTAATATGTGTCTACTGTAATAATGTAAAACACTTACCATGTTAAATTGACACGTCGAACTCTTGCGACATTATAACTAGACTGAGGGTTTTATGCATTTATAACAAAAATGAGAGTAGGTAATACGCATAATTGTAAATACGTTAGAAGAATTTCAGAACACTGTTACACACGATATTATTAATAGAAACAAATACTGTTTTCTTAACACATTGACTTGCACATCAATGCTCATAAAAACCATGCACAATTGAAACAACTTATTTAATAATACAAAAATAGATCAACTGCAAAACAGTAAAAAAATTTTAAATAATCATAAAATACTACAATAATAAGAAAAAAAAAAACAAATTTCTGTACAAGGTGTCCCAAAAATGTTGCACTTTCTTGAAAGGGATGATCCTGAGGTCATTTGAAACAATTTTTTCCTTTATGGAAATGTTCTCCGTGGCTTTGTTCGAGAGTTATTAACGAAAAGCAGAGACCAATCAGAGCGCGACGACAGCAAATGGACTTCGACGACTTCGTCCGTTGTAGCCGCACTCTGATTAGTCCGAGGTTTTCGTTAAGGTGGGAACCTTGCGTAAATGGCCTGTTTTTCAAGAATTTTTTTGAAAAATGTAATGCGTAGATTCATATAAAATTTGAGGTATCATTTATTAATTTATAATGTAAACAAAAATATTTTTTATAAATTTGAATCTTTAATATCAATGGTGCAATGGCGCTTGAAAATGGCATCCTGGAAATGCGCCATGCAGCGTACAGTACACAGAAATGATTTCAAACGAAAAAATCAAAATGGAATCGTTAGTTTATGCAAATACGCACAACATGACATTCTTATTTTATTAAAATTTGCAAAATTGCAAAAATGGCGAAGTTTTGAAAAAGAACGATGTTTCTGTTATGATTTTCTGTTAATAACAATGTTTTAAATAATAAATTAAAAAATCGGAGCTCGTCGCGTTGTGTCCAACTATTTATAGATTATATAAATGTGTATCAAGTTTCATAAAGAACGAGTAATCAGTTTTTGACCTACGTTGAGCACGAGGTGCGAAATTTTGCGTTTCGGGAAAAATGCGTTCAAAGTTTGAGTAACGTTAAAAACACGTTACGTGTTTCTATATCGTGAACAAATCTTATTTTAACTTACCGCGGTTTTTGCTAATCTGCGATTTCAGTGCCTTAGAATAGATCGTCATCTTCCTCAAAAAGTTATACTTACAATTAGCCGTTTTTTCTTCTTTTCGAGAAGCATGAGCCTTTCCGACAATAGCCCTACTACTACTGCTCCACCCAATACAACCGTTCACTTTATGTTAAAAATAACGTACAAGAACATCTCTGATCACTTTCTAACTTTTTTTATCGCGTTCCTGAGGAAATTTCCTATCGATTTAAACAGAAATTTCATTTTACACAAGATTAAATGATCTCGGGAATTATCTCTTTCAAGGAAGTACTGTTATGCCGCGGGATGGAGGGAATCCTCGAATAAGCTCCAAAGTCTTCCAGCACAACTTAGGTATATTTCGGAATAGGTCGCCAAGCAAGGAAACAAAGCGATTTTGTACAAGACGGACAACTTAATGATACGCGAGCACACTGACTGGTTGCTTATAACTCTCTCTGACTCTCTCTGACTATTCTGACTGTCGACTTCTGACCATGACTATGACTATGACAGTGACTGACTGTTCTGTAACTGACTTGACTGCCCTTTCGCAGGGCCTTATATAAGGGTACATTTGGTTATCGGAGTTTGGTGGGTATGGATGATTCTAGTCCTTACAGATAGGGAATGACGTGGCGGTCGGAGTTTTCGCAGGGTTGGACTTTAATTTGAAATCTCGGTACCGGTGAGTAATTTGCCTTAGTCTAGTTGATGAGAAAGCCCGTGAGTTCTGACTCATCTATTTATGCAACTTATCTATTCTAACAAATAAGTATTGGCTGTCTCGCATAACAGTACAACATTTTTGGGACATCCTATATACCTGTCCAACAGCTTCCCAAATGAAAGCAGACAATTCTCGTTTTGCGTAAAAATTCACAGTCTAATCAGTGTCGCCAGATGAGAGGAGGGTACACGAATCGAGGAGAAATGGTTAGTTAAAGTAGGGGCACAAGTTTTGATCTAGCGACACCCCGAGTCTAATCAATGATTTTCAATGTCAATGAAAATTTAGTTTAAGTAACAGATTGTAATAAAAATTGACTTTCAAGTTTGTTGTATTGTACGATTGAATTGCAGTATCAACATGAAGGGGCGCACCATAAATATTATATTTTCGTTTAATACGATTCATGTTTATTCGCTGGACCCGGTCACCCTGTGCGTTAGCCGGTGCGAATGTGTTGGACACATTTTCGATAAATCTCGCGGAAAGTATTATCATTGTTACGGAGCAACATTACAGAATTTCAACCAACAACCTCTTTGAGAGCCGATATCGACAGTCCACTCGATATATCCTTCCCGGCGACACGTGCTCGTTCGCCGCAGACAATTGTTTGCTATACTGTTTAGAGAAGTAACGATCCCTGATAGCACCTTTTACCTACTATCCGCAGTAACGCGAACATTTCTTGCGAAGATTGGGCTGTAACCGCCTCGTATTTACGACACGATTACTCGGCTAATGTACACTGACATGTTTATATCCTAAAGTCTGGCTGGATATAGTGAAACGATAGCTTTCAACGGAACATCCAGATACAAAAGATGTTGGATCTACAGATTCGCAAACTGCATGGAACTGCCAAGTTATTTCTCTCGTTTCTAAACGGGTCGAGAAATTCTGATACGGTTCTTTTTTGTCGATTCGATTGTTTCATGACAGGCGACAAGGCGGCGGAAATATTCGTTTCAAACTAGTAAATACCGAGATACTGATATCGGCAACCTGGCGCTCGTAAATTGGTATCGCACCGGAATCAAATTGTATTAGTTCCTTTATGTGAATTAAACTGTCGCGTGTTTTAACTGAATTCGAAGGCGAACTTCGTTAACGCGGTGGCCCGCCATATGATTATTTGTCCAGACTTCAAGTTCATTTTTGCATCAAACAAGTTTCAACACGGTCGTGAAATTCATAGTAAAAATCATTGCGATACGTTAAATTAAAAATTTTTTTATTTTTCTGAGTTAATTCGATTTTGATGGATTATTACCGATGCAGGTATGACAGTGTACATATTGCATTTTGTATTGCACTAGAAGGTGAGAACTATTGTTGGTACAGCAATTGTATAGTCCCTGATTAGCAGATCAATATATTTAGCGAAATTCCTCAAACATTATTTTGAAAAATTCTGATTTCTTATCGTAGTAATTGTTAACTCCTAATAATGTAGGAAGTTGAGTGACAGGGTCACTGCGTTGCGTTGGTTGGCTTCAAACTAATTTATTAAACACAATAAATGTACAGTGTTTACTCTATATATGTCTAAAATCTCTACGAGATAAAAGTCGCAAAACTATCTCCACTGCCGCGGAGAATAAGGGCCATGAACTGAGGCCTCTAGAGCTTCGCTGACCTTTTCTACGTTTGGCGTGGATCAAAGAATACTACTATGTCAAAAAAATAAGGTGAATTTTGTTATAAAATGAAAAATCTTTATTTATTCTTTCAAATCAATTTCATCCCCTTCAACGTAATCCCCATTCGACATAATGTACTTATGCCAATGCTTTTTCCATTCCTGGAAAAAGCCGAAATAGTTCTTTTCCGGAATGACCTTCAAAACACGCAGCGGTTTACGTTTAATCTCTTCAATAGTCTCAAAACGGTGTCCCCGGAGCGATCTTTTGAGTTTAATTAAATATTTCCGCCGCAGAATTTTGATTTCGCAAACGAAATTTGATACAAACTCTTTTCTCAACAAAAATATTCATTATGAAAATAGGCGAATGCACTTTTATGAATGTGGATAAACAATCGTATCTCAAAAACTACTGCAAATAATTACATGAAATTTGACACAGTTGACGGTCATAGAGCTACCAACTTACAGAAAAAATATTTATTAATTTGAACAAGGCCGCAGAGTTGAAATTGAAAATTCACCTTACTTTCTGGACACGCTAGTAGTCTTTCCTGGCCGATATATGTCGTTGGCTAGACCCGTGTTTTGGACATATATCGAGTAAACACTATATTTTAAATACAATAAACGATCAAGTCGTTGCTTATGAAATGGCCGATTTCAAAGTGCTAATTTTTCGAAGTGTTTTAATCAAGAAACACTATTGTAACCGTATAACAACAGGTTTACACACAAATGAGTATTCAAGAATTTCTAAAATGTATTTACAGCATTAATATGTGTTTACCATATAGTATTAAGCTTTTAACGTCAGGCTGTTACATTACTTTTTCAACAGAAATGTTTAAACTATTTTGAATTGTTTTTTATCAGTTTGTCGAACGATTACAATAATTAGTCCTTCTTTGTAAAGAATTTCCTTGTTAATAATTTCTTAAGAAGAATTATCTGTATTTACTTCCGTGCTTAAATATTGACAGCAATGGAACAGAATTTCCTTTTAACTGAAAAGAAAGAAATTACTTTCATGCTTAGCAGATATTATTCACCCTGTTTACAAATGATCGAATAAACCTTGGACAAGGGAGTAAAACGTTGTGCACGTCACAAGTCACGAGATCTCATCCACTTGTGATATTATCGTACGCTAATACTAATTTCGAATAATTACATCATGTTATCGCTCTTTGGGATATCACGAGCATGAAATTTATTTGCTCCCCGCATTGTGTGAAGAACAAGCATGTGACGATTGCGTAGACGGTGTGCATTTCGCAGTGCATAATAACGCGTGCTGCGCTGCAAATCTACAATGTAACCTAAAAAGTTTTTCGCAAAAAATGCATGATGTGAAAATAACTTTTGAATAACTCAAAGCAATTGATATCTCGTATGAATTAATTAAACCCAATGGGAGAAACTGGAAAATGTTCATTGAACATTTAAAGGACATGCAACTACCAAATAATTTAAAAATGGAGGGAAAATAAATACAGTGTCTACTCGATAATTATCCACAGCATGAGTCTGGCCAGGGACAATTATCGGCTAGAAGTTACTATTCTTTGATCCACTGTTGAACGTAGAAAAGAACGGCAAAATTCTAGACGCCTCTAACTGGGAATACCCCACGGTAGTGGGGATAGTTCTGGGACAATTATAAGCTGGATATTTGGGATATTTATCGAGTACAGACTGTCGATATTTCTAAATTATAAAGAATGTTATGTCATGCACTGCTTACATTACTTTATTTTTGAATATCTATAAAATATATTCATTTGCTGTTTCTGGTACAAACGGACGAGTAGAGTTAACGAGTAGAGTCAAAACAATTCATAAGAGTTTTAATTCGTACGTTTCATGCTATGTATATTGCCATTTGTTTAATGATATCATGATTGTAATATTTGATTCTGATTTTTCACTCAGCCAAGTCCTTATTTAATTAAAAATGGTATTACATTTTAGAAAAATATAGGGACATTGTTACTAGTGTATATATATTTATTTATTTTTATTTTATATATTTATTTTAATGTATTTTATTAATATTAATTTTAAAAGTACAATGTATTTTAGTTGTTTGCAAATAATCAATTCACCACGATAGGACTACGAATTAATTTTCTACACCTAATACTTCAACTGAGGACCATAACAGACATGCAGCAACAATGAACATACCTAACCCAAAGACAGCTAAAACAGCTTTAGCAAATCGCTTCAGAATGTCACTTTCCTCGTGTTCCCAAAATCCCGACCGAAAATTGTTGTCCATTCGGGAGATAACGTATCGTCGTTAACACAATGTAGGCGCGTACGCAAGGAAATAATGTTGCGGAATAAATTTTACGTAATTGTGCTCATTTCTGCCGTGATGATTACCATTCGCTAGATAAACCGGACTCTGTACGCAAACTTAAGTGCGCATCGCTTGTCGTCACGATCTCTTGATTTTACGTGTGATCCGTGCCGTGACGTGCGTAACTCAAGTGCGATAAATTATTGAAAATAATGCAAGACTGACGTCAACGCTGGGAACACGCAAAATGTCTCGGTTGGAACGCGGTTGAAAGAACTGTGTTGTTTAAACAAACGCTCGTCGACTGTGGCAATGGTTTTAATCGGCGAAAACCGGTCGAACCGCCGCGCTGCACGCCGGGCTGCTGGCAAAACGAGAGAATAATGTATCGGTTAGTCAACGGCAATCAGATTATTTTTCACGTTGTATTTCCCTGAGTTAAGAATAGCCTCGCGTTAAATGGACAACCGACCGCAAGATTATCGTCAGAAAAATGTTCGGGGATATTTGAGGACGCAACGAAAATAGAATTGTTAGAGGCTTTTAGCACGGATCAATCTAACCTGGAGGTTAAACTTCGCTCATAAAATATCATCTTCTATCTATGGACACAGTTTTCTGAATAAGTAGACTGTTTTTTCCGGGGTTGGCCAAGTTATCCATTAGTCACACCATCCAACGTATGAACTGTTGCGTAGGACAGTGTTCACCCAAATTTCGCTGTAGGTATCATACCTAGGAGTCGCCGGATAAGGGGAACTGACTCGAATCGAGGGGAAAAGTTATCCTCCCTCTCTCCTAGTACTGGATTAGTCACTTGACGTTGTGTCACAACACGACAGAGACGAAACGTGTCGCGTGACCGGACCGTTGCAGAAGCATAGGGGAGTAGCGTCGTAGAAGGGGAAGGTAGAGTGGGAAAACAAGTCTTAATCTGGCAACTCTGCCTAGGACCTTCGTAAAATACTACACATATACATTTTCCCAGATACTTTTAACACTAACCCCGCCACGGTTTCTATTTCAAAATTTTTGAAATTATAAAAATGTTTTCATAGGAAATTACTGAATTGACTTCTTTATTCAAGCACATATTATAATGAAAATCATATAAAGCTTGAGTAAATTTAATCTTCCCCTTTCTATAAGATGTTTCACCTTTTCAGCGTTTACTCGATATATGTCCAAAACACGAGTGTAGTCAGAGACATATATCGGCCAGGAGATACTGTTCTTTCTCGAAAAGGACAGCGAAGCTCTAGAGGCCTCGGTTCATGGCCCCTACGCCCCGCGGTAGTGGGTATAGTTCTGGGACTTTTATCGCCTAGGTATTTGGGACATATGTAGAGCACTGTGCTTGGTATGGTAATGGTAATGTTTTGTGCTTGGTAGGTTTAATGTTAAGCAGAGTCGGGCAACTGGTGGCCCATGGGCCGGGCACACTGTTTCTTTCCCCTTTCTCAGTGCTTACCAGCGTCTCCCACCATTCGAATGGTCTGAAGATAAAGTCAAGCTAGGAGTAGTGTTGAAGAGTCGGAGAACCGGCAAACCAATGGTGGGGGTCGCGTAGCGACGGCGGGGAAGAAGTTGCCCGACTCTGCCTTTAAAGTGTATAATTTAAAACTAGATTTACGGGACCCGTCAAAATGACGGGTTCTAATATTTTTAATTTACGATTATTGAGATTGTGAAGATCTATCTACCTGGAATTACTCAACAAACTTATTTACTTAGGTATATATTATTTAAAAAATGGCTGAAAACTTGGATAGACACATTCTTCTTATTTTTATAAAGTAATGTAAAATATTCACTTTTAATGCTTCGTAAACCTAGTGTTAAGACTAAATAATCCAAATGTTCTACAGAAGTTAAACAAACTTAATACTTGCAATTATTGTACAATACAGTAGCGGAAGTTAGGGTACAGAAATTTTATTGGAGTCATGATAGACCCAGTTAAAGGTCAAACTGTTTATGGAAAAAGACATGTTTCGATAGTTTGTCGACTCTGAATTTGACTCAGGAGATTTGTTTTTACCACGTTCGCCACGTTTGCAAAACGTATTTCCTAAATTTTCATGACAGGTTCAGATGAAAGGGTTATAACAAACAACTTACTGAAAATTATCTACAAAGCTAATTGCCCTTCACGGAGAAATTGAAGTCGTCAATACGAGAATTAAGTTAATTTCGGGCATGTTGTTATTTAAAATTATAACATGATGTTCAGGGATTTTGTAAATTTTCTGTGGAAATATTTTGTTCATGTTTTATAAATGGACAGGTTGCATTTGGTAGAATAAACATATATAAGTTGTTAATATTTTATCAGTTTATATATTTATGCAACATTAAAATGGATATAAGTATATTAAAATGTTTAAAAACAATGATTAATATCTCTACAATATATAAAATAGTTAAAAATTAATGATTCATGTTTTTAAAACATATAGAACGGTTAAAAAGCAACAATTAATATTTGAGAATTAAATTCTTGTCTCCAAAAATTAGTCCATTAAACTATGAATATTTTGTGAGCATCCTATATAATATGTACTATGTTTCCGCCATTATGTGCACGTACGTTCGTGCACTTCTTTCGTCGATGTATATATCTATGACAAATGATTTAAGCGTGCTTGCAAGTCTACAATAAATTTCCGAACTTTGACACGAAGGCTATTAAAACACGGAGAAATGAGTAATTCTAGATAATGGTTCGGAAATGTTCTGAAATGTTTGATTATTATTAAAGAGTCACGAGTATTCTCGTGTCACAGCGTTGTGCAATAAATGTCGTTCCACGGTGTCAATCCGAGCCAGTAAAATTCTCTTAAACATTTCCAGTAAAGCTAATTTTGCGATGAATAATCTATCGATAACTTAGGAAAACTCTGCCTCAATAGTCCCGACGACCCAGTCTAATCATACATTTCCGATACGTTTTACGAGGCGCCATCGAAATCGCAACTCGTGACCAGATAAGTAATACACCGTGTTGCATGTATGTATGTATGTATACATTCGACGCTTGTTCACGCGACATTTGTTCAGGAACAGAGTCAATAAATTTTGTGTGTACATCAAGTCGTGCGATTAAAATTGACAATCAGCCTCGTATTGTGTGTTTCCACGTTCAAGCCAGGGAGACAAATTATGAACAATTCGAAACTGCTGCAAACTTCCGTATAACGCGATCAAAAAATTGTTTAAAGCGACTTCATGTATCTTCTGTGACAGCAAGCGTACAATATTTTTAAACTATTTTTTTGTACATTTTCTGTACATTTTCTGCCTCATACAGTACATATATACAAGGTGTCCCATAAACGTTATACTTTCTTAAAAGGAATGATTCCACAGGTCATTTCAAGTAAGTTTCTCCTTTGCGAAAATGTTCTCCGCGGCTCTGTTAACCCTTTCGTCCCTGAATATAGAAATTGAAATTTAACAGTTACAGTGTAATGGATATGTAAGTTGGACTAAAAATAATAGGTTTTCACCCTAAAACTTTTCCTATCAGTTCCTACAGTAGGGGTAGGGGGTGAAATGTGGTACACATATGTATCACCAGGGTGGTACCTGACCGGTGGCCAGACCGGTGTGGTACAATCGCCATATGCCCACATTGCTTTCTTGGTCTTTCAGTTATTTTTGAATCAGGCTGGTACATATGTGTACCGCTCGGGACGAAAGGGTTAAGGGCCCCGACGTCGTAGATTCGCGATAAGGTAGAGTGACTACATTACCGTCAAAAATTGGTTTTACGTGCCTCAAGTTTTCGTCCTTATATAAGAATATTTTATCGTTGGTAAAAGGCTCATTCGAAAGAGGAAGGTGCAATCTAGCGCAGGCTGGTCAGAAGATGCCGAGATTATGCAGATATTTGGTAATGTAAACGTTAGAAGTAGGCCAAAAATTGACAATGCGCATTTCGTGGGATCCAAGCATTTTTATGTCATTGGTTGAGTCTTCTGGATGTAATCGAGAGTAGCTCGCACTAGAAAATATACAAATATACAAATTGAGCTATATTTTGTCTTGATTCTCTGCGAAATAAAGCAAAAAACTTGAAGTACGAAAAAAATGTGACAAGTTTAGTTACAGGCTCAATGAAGGCTGTGATTGGAAATTACTAATTAAAAAGTCACGTGATTATCCCAGGCCCTTAAGGAGCTATTAATGAAAAACACAGACCAATCAGCATGCGGCTACAGTGGAAGGATTTCGGCTCGGCCAATGCCAGCGTCACGCTCAACGGGAGCCACTGTAGCCACGCTCTGATTGGTCTGTGTTTTTCGTTAATAACTCCTTATCAAAGTCCCGGAGAACATTTCCGCAAAGGATAAAGTTACTTGAAATGGTCTCAGGAATCTCCCCTTTCAAGGAACTAAAATATTTTTGGGACACGTTGTACATACAGCGATCTTAAATAGGTTTTTAGAAATATATTATAATATTTTACACTATTATAATAATCATAAGGACAGGGACTATCTTTTTGCAATTTTTCCATCTTTTCATAATAATTTAACTGCAGTCATTTGCACACATAAAAATTCAGTTTTCTTAAGAGATAAAAATTTGGAAAAATCTAATTTAAATAGGATTGCGTTCTCTCGATAGTCTATTTTGGTTACAAATGATTTGCAATATACAAAACTATGCAGCAGCGGTTAGCAAAAGCAGTATGCAGTTGCAAAAGTATGCAGTTTGCAGTATGATTTACAGTATATAAAAATGTAAATTAACGCATTAATAATTTTTTGAGACATTAATTATTCGATAATTTCGATGCTAATATGATTACACATTACTAAACTTCGTTACTTCTTTAACAGGTTTGAACGACGCAATTTATCGTTTTCAGTGACTCGAGACGACGACGCGACGCGACGAGCAGAGATCACTGACTGATGATGAAACTCGTTTCACGATCCATTTACTGTGTTCAGAACATTTCTGTAATCGCAAGATTATTAGTATAATATTTTGTATTTACGCTAAAAGTGCTGAACGATCAAACTGACTGGACTTGATTTTATTATATACATTACAAAATTTATCGATCTGGTGATGAAGTTATTTCACAAACCATTTAGTGTATTTAGAACATTTCTTTAATCGTATTCTTAGAATAATATGAGCGATCATATGGACGTTATTTGACTATATGAAAATTAATTTCTTGTAATTTTGATCGACTCTTATTACAGTCAATCTATTTAATAAATTTACACAGATGTATATTTTATAGATGTAAAATATAAATCTGAAATAGAAAATTTTAAACCTTCTAGTATTTTCAATGTTAAACATTTGAAATAAAGAAGCAATGTATAGTACATTAGACATTACTATTATGATAAAAATGAGTATAATAAGTGGAAATTAAAGTAGTAAACAAATTAGAAGTATTTAAAAGCATCAATGTATTAGTTCTAGCTTACCGAAGTCATATGTGAAGAAGAAATGAACTTATATTTGGTTGCTGTTTTCCTTCAAGTAATGCAGACAATTTTTATTTTGCATAAAGATGCGCAGTTCAGACATTACAATAATCTTTAAAAAGAACACGTGTTTCGCAATTCAAATTATCCACACGTGGAATACATTAAAAAAGAGTTACTGAAATTGCGTCTTAACTACGAACGATACTTCACGACTGACGTCATTAATAAATGGTAGGCCATTATCGTTTTAAATTTTTTGTTTATTAGGATAACGTGATGTTGTCAAGTATCTATTATTAAAGAAGAAATACCAAATATTATTGAAGCACTATGTAATGATAATTTTCCTAAGACTGTAAGCAGTGAATTGAAAATAATGATAAGTAAGAATGGCGAGCTTAAAATAAGTATCATTGTCATTATTTACGACTATATTCAGTAAAAAACTTCTATTATTATCGTCGGTTCATTGATTATTCGAAAAGTTATTTCCGACTCCATTAAATTTTACTGAATCATTTAGCAGTTTTCGAATATTCGCGTTTCCGACAGTGTTTGAAGGAACTAAAGGTGTCGCTATAAATTGCACCAGGTCATTGTTAAACTGTTTTCTTAAATACAATTATGTTGAACTATTCTGCTTTTTTCTTCAGTTAAAACTACTTGTAACGTGTATCAATTCTCGGTCAATAACTCTTGTGGACGTTTGTATAAACAAACACAACTTAAGATATCACGTGAACGAAATCATATGTTTACAAGAGTCCTAATAGTCGTTGTTTATTTCCGAGTCTAGAAGAATCTAATCGCATCATTTCCCGCCACAAAACCGGCGCAGATACGCTCGGTTTCGACGCCAACCCACGCTTTTTGGGTTTTCAGATAATATGTTAGTATTATTCTTAGCATTAACATGTGTCAGTAACCTAGAAGTGATGCAACCGTCGGAACAATTATCAATTAATTGCTCGGCAACTTCAGTCGGGTCGGACCGAGACAAATTCGGATTATGAAAGAGCACTCGCTTATCTTGTCAAGTCGCGCGACGATGTCAAGTCGAATGTTTCGGAGTTAACTAGCGCGATTTGCTAATTATTTTGTTCGTCAAATTGCGTGCCGCAGGGACCCACGTGTTTGTAAACTAACAATAAGTCCGACCGAACCTGCTATCTCGAGATTCGTTTGCCTTAACCACTCAATTTTTCTC
The DNA here is from genome assembly GCA_028454255.1 of Halictus ligatus. NCBI lineage: Eukaryota > Metazoa > Arthropoda > Insecta > Hymenoptera > Halictidae > Halictus > Halictus ligatus. Next base: position 15,355,532 of record CM052139.1, on the reverse strand, counting down.
ATATATGATTAGGACATTAAAGAATACATAAAAGAAAAACGGTCATTATTTTGCCGGTTTAGAATTTGATTAGTAATTACAGGCCTTCGAAGTTTACAATTTTTGCCCATTTTGACGAAAACGGGATTTTCGCGAAAATCGACTTTTTTAGCTATCACGCACCAAAGTGTAAAATCTGAAAAAATTCATGAACAATAATTATAACAACATATCGGTACTGTAAAAATATAGACTTTGTATCTCTAGGACTTCCATGTGAAATCTGAATTTTTTCGATTTTTTTGAGGCTTTTGATTTTTACAAGCAGGATTTTCAATTTAAAAATCTGAAACGAATTGCAGAGTATGTATTTGGGTGCTTGAAATGTCTCAGATTTTTCTGAGAATGTCTAAATATCATTAAGTAGGGAAAATAGGCCAAAAACTGATTTTTCGAATTTACCCCATTAATAATTTACACCATATCCGATCGAGATATGGGGTTGAAATTTTACACAATATGTTTTTTCTTGATGCCCTGTCGAATGATCCATCGGCCATATAATACGACTCAAAGGCACTTTACATGATGAAGTACAGATATCAGGGGCACAGAATTTTGATCATGTTTAAATTTAAAATCTCCACCACGAGTCTGACTCGTTATGGTTAGGAAAGGAGGTCTTCAAAGTTGATCTTCTAACCTTTCCCAAGGAAAAACCACTCAGGCGTAATAATGTATCAGATATGATTGGTGAAGCAGCTATAATTTTATACTACCTTGCAAACTGCAAACTGTACAAACAAGAAAAAAATCAACTTTTCCCAGACAGATTTTATACAGACTGTCCGTATGAGTCATTCGAAGTATGTTTGTGTACACTTTAATTTCAGAATTCTTTATGTTGGAAAATGACTTTAAAACGTATATCGCTCTACTAAGAGACGCAGTGTTTCCGCATAGATTGTGTTCGATGTGCGAATAAGAATAGTGAATAAGATGACCGTCCATTTTAAGTGGGAATGTACAATGATGCGATGCGCTCAGGCTAACTGCTTTTACCGGACTGCCAACGATCTCGGCTTTGTGCACCTGCTTGGGCCTTTCTATCCTCGGAGAAAACCGCCCCTTAATGCCAAACCCTTATACCTAAGACGCTATGTTGTCATTGAATTCCAACACTTTAACCTCTTAGCTCTACGGTAATAGAGGGTTCCGTCGACGTCATCGTTCTGAACGGTACGCGATTATAACGGTTCACTAGCTTGTGTCGTGTGTGAACCGTGAAATATTCAAATATTTATCCATGCCAGGTATATTAACCGAATTCTTTAGACGGAAATATACTAAAATGTTAAAACTTATTCAACTGCAATTTTATTGTAACGTAATTGTGGTCAACATACCGTGGCAGTTTATGCAATTGTAACAAAACTGAATCGGTAAAACACAAGGCTGTAAAACTATGAGGCGAATTTAAGAGCACTATTGCGCTTTCTGGGATTATTAAAATTATTAACAGAAAATTTAAATTTTTATAGAATTCTCGTGTCATACAATAGACTTGGAAAATATTTGCACAAAGATCCGCAGTCTGGTGATAACGAAAAGCGTCAAACACTGATTCCGGTACTAACGTCGGTTTTACGCACTCGTCGTTTAGTCCCGCCGTAGTTGTGTAAGAGGGTAAAAAAAGAAAAACATAATTGACGCTCCGGATAGCTGCATCGTTGAGCGCGCGTCACATTTTCGAGAGATTGATTTTTAGCGACAGCATGCAACCCCTTAAGTGAAAATCTAATGCGGAGTGAGCGTCAAGCAAACGATGCCGGTATCGGAAACTGAGCTTGCATCGGCACAATTAAGCTTGATTGAACGCGTGGGCGTGACGTCTATCACCGGCACCACAAAACGGGTCATTATTATATCAAAGTAGCGGTCGAGGTAGCCGGCTCTTTTCTTCTTTTTTCTTTTGTGTTTTACGCTTTGTTAATCTCAATTACGTCGATCCGCGCGTGTAGAAAGCGCGCCACGTGTTAAGTCGTCCATGGAGTCGCTCGATTCCACGTGCGCTCGATTTTCTCCGCGACCTTCCCGAGCCCTACAGTCCCCGAATTGTGTGCAAGCTGCAAATTGCCTTTGCACGTGCACGGTTCGTTCTCTCCGGCTCTCTTTCTCCCGATTTAACCACCCACATGTGACTGATTCAGGACGGCCAGCTGGCGTGTACGCCCACCTAGAAAACCCCGTGGGTAGCGTCAGGAAACTCTCGCGAACTAGACGGAAAAATCGCTGGGACCCCTGCGGCGATTCTACACGCGCACCGTGTCGCGTCGCGTCGTCAGAAGTTATGCTATTCGGACGACAAGACGCGTCATCAAGCGTACTACGATAACGGTGCACGCTAAGCTGCGCACTCTGATTGATCAAAGTAATGTAACGCCTCGACACATACGCCTCTCGATTGTCAGATCGATCAACTCCGCAAAATTATAGGTAGAGAAAATCGATGAAATAGTATACATTTATTTCTAAAAGTTCTTTCACTTTCTGTCATTCAACGTAAGAAATACTGTCATGCCTCAATACATGAGCCTCTCATTTTCCAAAATACATTAGCTCCATAAAATGAAGAATAGAAAGAATCAATGAAGTAGTGCAGATACATTTTTAAAAGTTCTCTCAATTTTTGTCATTCAATGTAAAAAGTACTGCAACGCCTCTATATATGTTCGACCCTCTTGTTTGCCAGATCGATGAACTAAAATAGATCGACGTTATAGTGTACGTTCATTTTAAAAGTTCTTTCAATATTTTCTTATTCGATGGTAATACGCCTATTCATTAAGAAAATTTATTTTCAATGGATCAAAAATGTAAGAAAGCCAGTAAGGTGGTTAACCGATTTGGCCTGTGAACCTATGCTGTGTATACTGTGGTATTGTTCCAATCAGAAAAATGTTACAAATACATTCGTAAAAGTTTGCCAAAAAATAATGAAAAATATAGACGTTTGTATTTTCGTACGGTGATCGAAAATTGTTTATGAAATTCCAAGAAAATGTTATGACATACTGAAAGAATTAAATACGAATGTACAACGTAATATTATGCAGATGGTCGTTAATGGAATGAAATGTACCTCCGTCGGACTATTCTTTTTGTCTTTTTATGTGACCCATATATGGATTACAACGATTTCAAATGAAATGTTATAAATAGCCTGAAAAGCATTTGGAAAGTACTGAAATAACATTGTGCAGCCTTTGAAAGAACACGTTGTTGCTCTTTAAAAAGTTATTGTTCATTTATAACTGCAATTATAGGTGAATAGTGGAACAGTGGAACAATGCACTTTCAAATTGTTATGTTATAGATTGAAAAATGTCCATAAAGATTAGATAACGATGTATGAATATTCAGGCTGATCTTTTAATGTACAAATTACTTTTTTCTGCTATTACAATCACACACTTTTCAATGAACATTTTCTTTTACATATCCAATTTACATCGATTAGCGTCTACTTGTAATCGAGTTAATTGTGAATTTGAAAACCCTAATAACTATTTTAATTCACACTTATTCTTTTGAATGAAACATGCTTATTATACATGCGTATTATACTCGTACATATACGAGTGCATTCTGGAAACATTGTGTACAATTTTTCCATGTAATGAATATGAACTTTACCCAAAAAGTAAAAATGGCAGAGCTTTTCTTTTATCGCCTATACAAATAGTTAACAGTTCTTCGTACAACTGCTGAATATTTATCATCGTTTGCAAGTACACAACATTTAAAAATGTCAGAATTCTGGAGCCATTAAAGTTATCTTATCGACATAGCTATACCATTCCAAAAAAAATTATTGTTAAAAAATTATTATCTATACGACCTTTTGTAGTCGTATTAAATATATACATAGGTGTCATGCTGGACTAAAATCCCTAATAACACTTAAACACAATTTGTAAAATATTATTTCAAATTCTACGTATCTTCGAAGCTTGTCGACTTGATATAATATAAAATCAATATGGTTCTTTGCTGTGGTGGCTGATAGCAGACATAATACCGCAAAGGGTTAACTCTTTATAAAAATTGAATATTTTATAAAGAAGAAGAACAGACAAATTCAGAAAAATACAAGTATGTTTGTATATTAACTTACTTATACAGGGTGTCCCAAAAATGTTGTATTTCCTTGGAAGGGAAACACAGACGAATCAGAGCACGGACACAGTGGTCGGATTTTGATTCAGCCAATGTCAATGCCACGCTCAACAGGAGCTGTCGCCGAGTCGGAATTCCTCTACTATAACCGCAATCTGATTGGTCCCTGCTTTTCGTTAATATCTCCTTAATGAACCCGTGAAGAACATTTTTCCAAAGGAAAAAGTTACTTCAAATGATCTCAGGAATTATCCCTTTCAAGGAAGTACAACATTTTTGGGACACCCCGTAGAATGGTACAGCTTGTCAGAACAAAGTGAAACCCAGAAGAGAATAGAATGCCTCAAGGGAGGTAGAAGATGAAAAATAGATGAAGTACTAGAAGTTCGTGAGTTTTAACAAGTGTACTGGCACAGCAGCAATGGAAATAAAGTGATCGATGAGAAAGGGAAACCCTGTTCTCTCGAACATTGATTCTATTGACCTTTCCTATGATTGATAATCACTTCGGCACGTGGAATTCGCGTCGCCCAAGACTCGCGTAGGTGAAAAAGTAGGAATTCCGACAACAATAATGGGGATGTCACAATATTCTATTTTTGGTGTTGCTTCGCGCAACAGGCGGACACACTCCGCATCGTTCGAAACTGGATAATAATTTAAAGGGGAATCTAAATTGAGACACGCGTTTGCAATTCAAAACTGTTCTGGCTGAAAATGCTTGGAATTACCAAGCGGCGGTTTCATTGAATTTTTCGCGAAGAATTCGAACAATTCATCGTGTGTTTTGTTTTTATGGATACGTGGATGAAAAATTTATTTATTTATAGAGTTATGCTTTCATAAATTGAGCTTATAACGCGGTCGTGAATTCATCATTCGACGTATAAGTAACCGAGACTGGCTATAGTTGTACCTTCGAGGTATTTTCGAAACATTGAATCATTTCCGTGGATTTTGGTTCGTGATTAATTTAGAGTATTGGAATTCGGGAAGCAGCATTGTACGACAGTGTGAAATAATATTTAACTGCTACACAATAAGTGATTAGTTTCATGAAAAAAATGTATTCTGATTACTAGACTGCGGATTTTAAGATTGATAATGAAAATTAGTAGATCGAATGAAAAATATAAAAAACAATTACATATTTTCATCCGATTGCAATTATTAAAAGAAAAAATATATATGGATTCTGTGTTTTGCAACTAATACAATGTTTATTTTAGATAAAAATTCGCAGTCTGCTAATGTCATTTGCTGAAGTAGACAATTCTTATAAATTTTTTATAATATTCTATTAGCTTGTCTTAATAATTGTAGACATTCAAAAGACTTAATAACCGTCTGCTTCGTCGTTTAACACTAAACCTACCACGGTCAAAGTGACCGTGGTAATAGGAAATTACTGAATTGACTTCTTTATTTAAGTACATATTATACTGTAAATCGTACAAAATTTAAGGAAAATTCAATCTTTTCCCTCCTATACGACGTTTCACTTTAATATGGTTTGTGCTTGGTAGCTTTAATGTTAAAATCTCTTACATTGATTTAATAATTTTAAACGTTCAAAAGACTTGATAACCATCTTCTTCGTCGTTTAAAATCTCTTACACGGTCAACTGCAAGTCAGTTCAATACGTATGGAAATTTTCCTGTTATTTCTACAGTAGTTTCCTTGTTGTACACAATTGAGCAAGGTTTTTACCGTTTGTATAATTACTGCATACAGTGCTGTTGTTAGCAACTGTATTGAATAATTGATAATAACGAACGTGAACTTCTAACGGAAAATTACCGTTTTTAATACCGAACGAAAAACGTTCGAGGCAAAACTGTACAAAGGGATTTTCCGAAAATCGATAAACGGGCAAAAGAAAAAAAAATTTAATACCACAAAAAAATTTTTTAAATTAAAAAAAAATTTAATGCCTAAAAATTTAATACCAAACAAATGAGTGCACATTAGAAAAAACTTAATCACATTTAGTACCACTCTAATCAGTAACAGTAGAAATGGAAAATCTCAATAAGCTGATTTTCCGTTTTCTGCACAACATTTATTGCACAACAGTGTCATAATACGCTTATTTTTGTGCATTCAATTCAGACAATATGTTTTCATTTGTATTCTGTGCCGGTTCGGTGCATAGTCGATTGAGGACACCCACGATTCCGCAGGTTTTGTTCGCTGTTTGGTTCAATACGTATCACGGACGTGTCACCGGATTGTGAATCAAGCAGAATCAATTGACGTTTGTTAGGCTTGCACACCTCCCAGCTTCTGCATTTTATATCGGCGATTGGGAGCGTGTAACGTTACCATTAAATCCCCGTTCAAGCACAGCAACCATTTGACGTGATCTGCAATGGAAATCACACTAAAAATATCTTACGGAAATCAGGAGACTGATAAAGCCTGCGATTCATTTTGTATCGTTTTTGGGGTGTTCGTAGAGCAACAAATGTTAATAAGTGGAAAATTCATGAACATTTTATTTGAAGAATAACCGATATATTTATGTACGATTAAATGACCAGTCTCAGATTTTTTATGTTAACGTTGGTGACATTACAAAGACACATTTCATAGGAAATGATTGAATAAAGTGAATCATATGTTATAATAATAATGGCACATCTAGATAAATTCAATCTTGTCATTCGTATAAAACAGTGTCGCCAGATCGAGACTTGTTCCTCCACATTAACTTTCCTTTCTACCGGTCTATTCCCCACGCTTCCGCCGCGGTCCGGTCACGTGACACGTTCCTTCTCCGTCCTACACACTCCAGTACTGGCAAAAAGAGGGTAATTTTTTTCCCATCGATTCGTGCTCCTCATCTGGCGACACTTGTACGAAGCAATACCGTGTTTTCTCGATATATGTCCACAACACGGGTCTACCCAGGGTCATATATCGGCTAGAAAATACTATTGTTTGATACACTGTCAAACGTAGAAAAGGGCAGCGAAGCTCTAGAGACCTCGGTCACCGAGCTTCCGGGCCCCTCACGGAATAACCCCACGGCAATGGGGATCTTTCTGGGACTTTTATCGGCTAGATATTTGGGACGTATACCGAGAAAAAACACTGTAGGGTTAAAGATTTTATTTCTGAATGTATCAGATGAATCAAATGATCCACTACAAATTAAGGAATGGAAAGTGATTATTGCAGATACAAGAACTAAAGTTGAAGTTGAAAACTGTGCATAGCTTCAAGAATACTATGTAACCTCGAAGTTAAATCAGTATTTTATTCAACACCAATGAAAACTATTCGCGACAATAGCACCTTATTGAAGCTTTAAGCTTTAAGTTATATAATAAGAGGAAACTTTAATCCGATCTTTCTAGATGTGTCTATATATATGACTATTGCATTGTCATATGGTAGTAGTAGAGATACATAGTCTTCAAAAATGACAGCGTGCTCAGAAGGAGGGTTAAATACTACTAAAGCAGATGTCGTTCTTAATCCATTTGCTTAATTATTTTTACTTATTAATAGACTGTGGATTTTACAGGTTTATAGCAAAAATAAATAAATACAGTTCAGTTCATACATCAGAAGAGTTTAAGCATATTGTTACATTATTTTCAGCTTATTCAAACTAGCAAAAGAAGAAATACAATACATTTTTACTTAGGTCTTGTTCTATGCAATTCATTTCGGAACATTTTTATTTCGCATAAAACTGTCCGCAGTCTACATATTAGTAAATCTAATAATACGAATAGACAGCTATTTAAAAATCATTTAACAGTAACAATAAATTTGTAATGATTTTACTGTCTATAAATAAATCGCCACCTAAATTTGCCAACTTGTATCATCTAGTATTTTGTCACGCAAATTAAAATAATCTTCCGGTGCGTAGGAATGCAGGTATGAAATACAGTGAACGGGAAGTGCAAAGTTTTAGTTCTTATTGTTTCACCATGAATTTTATCAAAGCGTAGGCGAGCCTGCAATACAATTTCAGGTGTTGATACATGTCGCTGAGAAATTCACGGGCCTCAAGCGATGTATTGTTACAGTTTGTTTACCTCTGCTTTCCAAGCTCGAATAATGACCGTGGCATGGCAATTATTATATTAGATAAATCGCAATATTGCACTGAAAATTTATAGCTCGAGCGCTGTGCAATTATCGAGACTGTATATTTTGCTTTCTCTTGTTCGCCATTGTAGTTTACCTTGCCCACGCTTCCTCGTCTCCTGGATCGCGCTATGATCCTTTCTGGGAACCTTGATTTATCTAAAAACCACTTTTCCGCAAAACCGTGACTAAACAACGAATATAGCAGCTGAACTGTTCTCTGTAGAAATCGAATGGTATCATCGAATATTTTTACCCCTTGTTAATAATGGACTAAAAATCCACCTAATAGTGAATTAAAATTTATTCGGTAACGAAATTTATTTCAAGTGGACGAAGTTAAGCATCAATCAAGAATTTCAACAGCACGATGCAACAAAACTTGAAAGATACTTAATCCTGTTGGCTTATGAACGAAATGTTTATTTTCTAAAATTTCTCCGAGGTTCAATCTCACAGTGTAAATCGCAGAATTAAATGCGTCGAGTATTAAGTGGAGTTTGAAAGGTCTCTAACAAATAAGGGGAAAAGGATAAACGATTAAAATACGGAAATAAACAATACTTCCTGCGTCGGTACATTAAAATTTTATGCAAAGGACGCACCGAGCAGTCATGCTGTGGCCATCGTTCTTCGGGTTAAACACAGAAACGTTGTAAGGGACAGGAAATCGATAGCTATCCAATATAGCAACATTGAACTGAGAATCTCTGCCCTCTCTAATCTGTAAAGGTGGCCTAACGTATGTACGCTTATGAATGTAACACGGAGGACGGTGACATTTCACCGTCGAAGATAAGCCTACGCTTTTCTTTTTCTCTGCATAATTCGGTGGGGTGTGTACGGGACACGCGAAGTCCATCGGCAGACAGTCGCCTGCCTTTCATTTCCTGGGGATTTTTGCTTTAACAACCTCACGCGTGGGAGATGCATCGGTGTTCGGTTGCACGGCTCCGTTCGAGTCGCATTCTCTGTCTGCACAATACTGAGATCTCGATGCAGGTTATTGGATTCCGGAGTGAAATGATCGAACACAAGCTAATATAATAGTTGCGCTTTATTCGCTTTATTCCCCTTTTCAACCTTATACTGAAAAGTTACAACGATGAACAGTGTTCGGGACAATACTAAATAGTCCAACGATCCAAGCGATGAATTCTAACAAAATTTTTGTCGTAAAATATTAGGCAGTAAATATATGGATTTATCGGAGCGTAAAAACGATATATTTTTTGGAATACGATAATTCTATTTATTTGTCCTGCTAATGGCCGAAAAATATAAAATAAATCGGTAATTTGCCTCCAAAATGCCGCCATTTTGCAAAAAATGAAGATTTTCAATTTCTTTTAGTTCGGACCACGACCACATTCATACTGATCAATGAAAACTTCATTTTTTCGACCCATGTTTTTCAAAGCGTACTCTATAAAAAAACATATAACTTATGTAATTGAGGCTATTATTACTTTTAAAAAATCAGGCATGTACCACAAGTACATACTAATAAATGTCTGTGCAAAATCCTAGTCCAAAAGGTTCAATAGCTTTACTAAAAAAATTCCTAAGAATTCGTGTTTTCGTCGCGAAAACCCAGGATATCATATTACTTTAACACACAAGCTAAATTAACTTGATATTTTTCCCCGTACAATATGTCAAGATTAGGGTACGTCCACTTCGACAGTTCAGGGATAAAAACAGTTCAAATATAGCAAAAATGTTTTTTATCATTATTAATGACCACGGTTTTAATCGTTTCATTGATTACATAGATGTGTTCGTAAAGCAAGTTTGATAAAATATTACTATGGTCATAGCACCTGCGAGATGGATTGATCATTATACTTTATCTTATTTTGGCTCTTCCGACGTGGTACTCAACTGAGAATCCCAATATCAACAAAGCATTTTGTAAATATTAATAATACCATTACATTATCATATATTTCACTATTATTTATTAGCATTACCAAGCTAATTCATTAATAAAACGCTTTGTCAACCCGTATATAAAACAATAAGATGTTTACTTTTGTAATACACAAGTATTGAGTTTTTACACCCCGCCCCCCGTCCCCATCCTCCTCACACGACTTAATCCCAACCAACTTGGATTATACCTTCCCTTTGCGATCCTGTATATGATTCTCTAAATTTTAATTACCGTTTGATGACAGCTTGTCCCAAAACAAAGTGTAATCGCTAAACTTTAAACACGCATAACTTTTGAACCAGTCAAATCCTCGTCTTAAAACTTCGATTTTTGACATTTTCTCGTCAAGATGTACAACATTATACATTAAAATGTTTAAAATGTCTAGGTTGCCAAGATGAAGTGTAACCTTATATTCATTAAATTACGCTGTATATACGGATATTTAGTTGGAAAATAATACAATAAGTATATTAAGATTGACACGGTGATGCACACACGAAAGCACGTATTTTGCTACGCGTGTATTCCGTGACTTTCGATACATGAGAAGGTATTATAACGATCTGTTTACCCTTATATACGTCTATCCGTGTATTAAAAAGTGCACGGATCAAAACACGGGTATATTAATTACACGTGTATCGTTAATACACGTTCAAAACTAGGACCTCTAATCGATACCCAAGCAAACCTAATCTCCATATCTGAAACAGTCAAAACATATTTGTATACCATAAATGTAAACGAACGTAAAATTAACCAAAGAACGTAAACACGAATCGATTATGCGAGTTCTTCACAGGAACGTGCAAACAATTTAAGCGCACATTGAAAGGGTATTGACATCAGGGTTAATCATGATAAGGCGGCTACCGTTGGATTATCATATTTAGCAAACATTTGATTAACTATAAATATCAACCGATGGACTTTCGTCTTTGTAAGCCTTCGCCATCATTCTGAAAATAGTATCCACAAAAAAGGTATAAAAAAAGGCGCAAGAAAAGTAGAGTATAACATTTAAAACTTTATTTAATTGTTTTGTACATAACTCACGAAATATTGATTATTGTGTGACACTGATATGAAATACTAATTTTATTTGTTAAAACCATCCCTTTGAACATTAATAAAGACCCAAGGAAAATGTAGTGTATCGTTTAAAAATTTCTTTAACTTTTTGTCATAATTCAGAAAATTATCCTTGCGATGCTGATGTCGAGTACAATAACTGCAAAATAAGTACCAGCATATGGTGGTAATATAGTTTGTTGTTATCATCCCCTTTAACACTAGCAAAGACCTTTACGTGGAAATCCTGGTGTAGAGGATAAAAACGTTTTTTTGTTGGTTGGTAGCTTTAATTTTTCTCCTTTGCATTAATTTTGGTAGTTTGCACCAGGATCTCCGCTAAATAAAAACGTGGCACCACTTCCAAAATTGTAGTAGATACTACAACTAAAAAATAAGTATCTACCGTCAGATTATTCACTAATAGGTTATTCTCGGCACACGAGAGCATCGGCCAGTGCATACCCGAATGCGTTAATCATACGTAGAACCTGACCTTTCAACGATCGCAACGTTGTCCGGCAAGACGCCGAGGAACACTGAAACTTGGCAGGCTGTACGGACGCGTACCAGGACTCTGGAATTCGTCCGTGATAACGTACGTTATCACTCTGGCAACTCGTTATTTATTTATCAACATGTGCCAGTAACGTGTCGGCGCCACGCGCGGAGAATCCCTGCCCCCGTGTGTAGCTCGTCCGTACACACTAACTCGCTGGAGAAGCGCACACGATTGCGCAGACAGGGGTTTTCTGCCTCGGGTCTCATCGCCCCCCATCGTCAGCGCTCGCCTGTCTCCGCGAGGCCCAACCCACACCGTAGTTATAAAAGGCACTCGCGCGACGGCGGTTAGCTTCAGTCAGACTAGAAACATCGCAGCCGTTAGTACGAAGTTTCTAAAGACCCTCGACTGTTTAAAACCAGCTTTTCTCTGAAAGCATCGTTGTATTCACGAATAGAATCTTTTACGTTTCGGCTGTATATCGAAGTTCGAAAAACCAGTGAAAGTCAGTGCACAACTCTTGTGCTTCAACTGTCGTCCGGTTTTCAAGGATTACTGCGAAACGTAAGTTACAAACACGCGCGCGCGCATGCATACACCCATATATATATACACACACACGTAGAACCATAAAACCTCACTCTCACATGCATTTGTGAATCAGCGACGCGTTGTTAAATTCGTGTGGTATACACCGATGTGCGAGAATTTCTAAACACAATGGACTTAGAGAGAAAACGTGTATTCGAACGACGACCGCAACCGTGGATCTCTGGCACTCGTTACATTGAAACGTCGCTTGACCATGCTTTCACCATGCTTCCGAGAGCAGTTTTCCTCCGCGTCGAGTTGTGTATGTATATTCTACGTGTTTCTGCTACTGGAAGTTAGAAAGTCTCGATCCCGATGGTGCAACGAGAGAGGTTTTCGATAGGGACGCATGCATGTATACACCGAAAGCGAAGAAATGAACACGCCGTGAGAATCAATACTCCGGACGTCTAGTCGTGTAACCAACTTCAGATCGGTAACTTCGTTCCGACGCCCAACGGTTGAGCGTCGTTAATCGAACAAAATTCTTCGCGCCGAAAAATTTCTCGATCACTTAGAAACACAGCTATCGATCCGTTGCGTTCTCGATCTATTTCACTGTCACGATGTTATCTCGATCGTTGAAGGCAAAGCGACGCGAAAAAATAGTGAATTTTTCGAGGTCGAGTTTCTCGATCAAAAATGGACGTTGGAGTTCTTCGAGATCCACGGGTATCGATGGCACGGCTTCGATCGACAAACGATTATGCACGAGTGAACGGTTCAATTTTACGAGGAACGTCACCGACATGCAACGAGGTCATATCTTGGGCGATGATTGTTTGTTTGTGTGCCGAGCCTCGTTGGAAACCCGTTACGCCAGTCGCACCACGACGAATTCCCGAGGCGGAATTTTAATTTCTCAATCCTATTAACGCTTCGCTGCATTCCTACCCATTTCGCTCATGCATAACGCTCGGAAACATTTTCGTGTCGATCGAACGCTGTATCACCGCATGGATTGACCTCGCGTGTAGCGGTACAGTTTTTCTTTTTTCTTTTTCCTTTTCGTTCATGCACGCGGAAAATGTTTCCCGACAACGAAACTGCGGTCGGTTGTGCGGCAGGGGAGCCAACTGTTGAAAATTTCAAGATCGACTTGCTGACCTGGCTGCTGAATTTTCGAAGCGGCCTGCTGCTGCTGTCGGCTTTGTTTACTTTTTAAATCCAACAGAGAATAAAACACGACGGATCTCTTTTTAATCGTATTCCGGATAAATGTGTTATATGCAGTCATATTTTGAAATCAATTGAAAGATAGAAGGTAAAATTTAGGTAAAATAGCGATTAATTTACATATGGATGTAGGCAAAATACCGTTTTAAATGTGCGACTGCTGGACAGGTCAAAACGATCCGAATTTTTTGTTTTGAAGAGGGAAGGGCGTTTATTAATAAAATGATTGCATTGACACTTTTGCAATTTTCGTTAGAAGTCGGTCCAGTCAGTCATTGAACTTGTAAGAACATACACGATTAATGAATTTTTAATTGATGCAACGGAATGAAACCTAATACAACACTAGACTGCGAATTTTGCGCACGTATAGAAAAAGTGAGTGGGCGGAACACAAAATAGTAAAAACGTTAGAAGGACTTAAAAATATTTTTATATTATTTTCTTTTTTTTTAAGATTATATTCCATCTATTGAGATTATTAAGGTTACTTTCAATATATTAAAATTATTAAGATTATTTCCAGTTTATTGGGATTATTTTCGATCTATTAAGATTATTTGTTGACTGTCGAGTGTAAAAATCTGATTTTACAGAAAGATCCACAGTCTAACAATAAGTACATAATATGTCGATCAAATTTTATTTAACACCAGAAGTATGGAATTCTGGTCGAAGCATTTTCATGAAAGAATCAAGACCATAGGCGGTTGAAGCCTTTATGGCGCTACCGTATTTAGTGTTATCAACCTAAAAAGGAAACTCTGACCTGCCTTCGCACTTGCACGCGTATACATACACGCTGCGTTGATCGGACATTATGCAACCAAAGGTCCTTGCAATGTCGTTGCTTCAGGGCAAGTTAAACATTGCAATTACATAAAGTCAGCCTAACATGCCGTGCATTTTCTCTTCACGTGAGTTTATTTACCGTTTGACTGTCTTCATTGTTCGCCGTGGTCACAACCAAAAGATTTCGTACAATAAAAATTGCCTTTGTGCTATTCTCAAATAATATATTCTTTTTTATAGTTTGAAGTTTATATAATACTCTAGGTAGGGCAAGGTTATTTTTTGTTTACTGCTTCTATATTTTTGGTTGCTACTTATATTCCCTTTTTATTTGAAGGCTTTATTATTTCAATTTCTGTAACGTTTATTTCCTTTTTATTTTTCGATTCTTCTTCTTATTATTATGTCATGTTTTAATTTGGTTCGAACTTCGTTAATAAATTGATTCTATTTTCTATAAATTGGTCTTTAAAAATACATATTTACTATTAATGATATTGTATAAAGTACATTTTGAGAAGGGTTTCTTCATCAACTGGTGGTTGAGCCACACAGGGTTGACAGTACAGAAACCATTCATTGCTGCCAAGAATTTGAAGTTATCTTATCCAAAGAATGTTTTTTCTTGCTTATATATTATTAGACGTATATTATTGCATAATGTGAATGTAATATTATCTTTTCCGAAAGACCGTTTGTCCGGTAAGCTTTCGTCCATAGCCAAGTAGACATTGGTTTCTATGTAATTTCCGAATGCAAATGCTCGATATATTAGCCGAGCAATTAGGGTAAAGGACCCAATTACTGTGGGGATATCAGCTACTGTGCCTATATTAATTATAGTTCTTTTTAAAACATAGTGAATATTAAAAAAGAGATACTCTATTTTTTTTTTCATTAAAATCAGTTAATATATATGACATATATGTTTTAATATTTATTATGCTTTAAAAATATGTATAATTAATATAAGTACAGTAATTGGTACTCCCATAGTAATCGAGTCCCTAGTCTATAATATAAATTTAACACGTGAAGCACCATCGACGCTCCCATTGCTTTCCAAGCTTTCAATTGATCTATGAACGACATAGAACGTCGAGTAACATAGCATCGGATAAGATTTGCTCTGCGCAATAACTATAATGAAGCGGACGACGAGACTATGTACGGTGCTTGCGCCACGCTACCGAAAATGGCGCAACGGAAATAACGCACAAAAATGGGGAAACTGAGCGGTATCTATGGTCGATCAGGGAAACTGGCAAATCCCGGCGAGGTAAATCCGATTTTCCGTATTTCCGTTCGTGTCCCGTACTCGTAACGACCCGATTCAGCTTTCGCCGCGGCCACGCATCGGTGTGAGGGTCTGCCAGAACAGTCGACGAGGTCGATCGATATCGAATTCACCCCCGCGTCCCACGAGAGACAGAGACCTGTGGGAGAGAGAACGCCACGACCTCGAGGGTTGTTGGCCTCGTTTCATATAACCCACCATGGTTGACGACGGGGTTGAAGTGCTCCTCATGGGCCACACATTTGGGTCAGCCCCGTGCCCACTCGAAACGCCTCGAAAGTGGTGCACGTACTATACCATCCTAGTAAAATACACGTTCTGTCTGACGTGTAAAACTTATCCTATTCGAATGCTTCGGGTCCGAAATGTCACTTATATCGTGTACGGACAGTGTTCTTAAGTGCTTCCGCCTAGCATCGAGCGTAAAAAAAGGTAGTCGCGGTAGACATAACTTTCTTGGTTTTTAAGTATTTCTTCACGAAACTCGTACTAACACAATCGTGAGTCTTTTCTCATTGAAATGATACCAAACACGATACAATTTGGATCCTGTTTGCATGTCTAATCGACGATACAGTATAACCTCTATTATCCAAACTGATCAACGTATTTTTGGCGTTCAAATAATATAGGAGTTGCCTAGGTACAGTGAAGGATTCGTACAATGAATCGTGTTGGATTGAATTGTTTAGGTTCGAATAATGGCGACTTCAGATACCGGAGGTTCGGGTAATAAAGGTTATACCGAATCGGCAACTGAAGAAGCGAATAGGTTCTAAATTGTGTCATGTTTGGGCTCATTTGTGTCAGAAAAATGCCAAAAGTATGTTGGTAAACATTCAATAAAGGAAATACTTCTAAAAAAATAAAAATTTACTTGACTGAGTAAAAAGTTATTTATTGATGCAGATCGAAATATAATGATGTAAATACTTTTACAAATCTTATAATGAAAATACTGATACAGGAAATAAAAATTAGAATGCGAATGAGGAATTTTAAGAATAGGGAGATGGTGTTGCTATGCGTCTTAAGTTGCTATAATTTCTAGATTTTTTAAAATAAACTTGAATGGATTGTGTGGAGTATGCATAGAAAAAGTCTGATTAGAAACTTAATTGACAAGATTGCACTCCTATGTAAATATCACGTGTAGAATAATTTGTATTGAGATCCCAGCACGCTGGTTTCGCGTTCGTGTTCCACTTTCGAATGCGAGCACGCATTGCGTGCACTTAAAATACATTGGAATTGGAGATGGTCGCAAATTAGGTCTGCTTAATATAAGTACTCTCTATTTTGCGCGCGAACATTACACAAATATACGTACATCAAACTCACGTAGTTAATACCGTTATTTAAAATATTGATTCCATTTACATTTTTACGTTCTTTTTTTACATTTTTTCTACCAATAAAACCATTATGCTTTTAAAAAACATGGATTCCCGCTTTTTCTTGTTTTAAAATAATCAGCGATAACATTCGGGAAAAAGGCGTGGCAAGTAGCTGTTCTACAGATTCACTAAGAAAAATACTATTGAAACAATGTTGAATTCTTTTTTTACTGAAAGAAAATTTATTTGATTAGATTTGTCAGTGCTTAAACCATTTCAATCCGTGTGTGTTAATGTAGAAAATTTAAAACGTACATTATTTCGAGCTCGCTGAAGCTAATAACGTGTTGAAAATCTCTATTGTTCTATTTTAGTGAATATAAGCAATTAACTGGTGCGCGAGCGAAAACTGACACGATAAGTATTTGCACGAGCTTGTTTTATTGCTTATCCGTCTTAAATTTACGCAGGAAGATATTTACGCCTCTATAAAATTACGAAACGTTATACCAAGTCACTGACACGAAAATTATTTTTATTGTAGGTAGTAATAATACTACGAGCATATTGGCTTCTATACTCGAATGGACAGTATTCCACTTTTGGTACAATCCGCTTTTAATAAGTTACTTGAATTAACAAAAGTGTTGGATAGTTGGTCGCAAAGCCTTTCACATTCTAGGAAGAGATATCTCGAAAACCGATTTTTTCCTGTTCTATTTCACGATCTTGTTACTTTTCTTCATTTGTCCATCGCTTTCGACGAAACATTACGTGTATATAATTAACGCAATAATTGACTACAAAATAAAAAAAAATAAAAGCAGAAAACAAAAATAAAAATTCTGCGTCTCGGTTGGAACAAAATAAAAGTTCTGTATCTCTTTGCGTAGAGGCCAGTCCTCGAGAATGTAAAACTCTGTAGTCTGGCAGCACAGTTACCCAAGCCTCCTTGCTATGTCGATGAATCACGGGACTGGCGGTACGCGGACTGCGAACTATATTCGTGTATCGATAATAACAGAAAGGTGGATTGTTCGTTAGGGGTTCTAATGGTCAACGAGTTTATGCGTCATCGATCTCGTGCCGTTTTGACGCCTCGACCTCCGACTACTTTGGTGCACGGGCGCATAGTGTCCGCTGCTTACATACCCCTTTCTTAACGCTCTTCTATTCTCGTACGTGGTCGGAATAAAAATACGGGATCACGCGGGCCTAGACTACCGTCTCGGGACAGTTGCCAGAACTTCGCGAACCCTCGGTTCCCTCGTAAACTGACGCCCCGAAACAGGCGAAAGCATTTCGAGCTAATCTTAGAAGCCCGACACGTGAAAGGGAGTAAAAGGTGCAAAAGCAGCACAAGTCGGGCTTTCACTCGCGGCTTCACAGCCCCGCGTTGAATTAAGTTTTGGCATCTGCTGAAGGCTGCTGCTTTTGGAGGATTTATGGTGCGAGGGTGCGCACGTGCTCCGTTTTCCTAATTTATTTTTTTCGTGCGAAGATTCGCAAATCTAATGCTTAAGCCCTCTGAGCCCAATCGTGTGCATGTATTTTGTGTATTGCAATTTTGTTAGCACGTTCGTAGCTAACTGCGAGAACAGTTTCGAGTAACTGCAAATCGTGAAATTCTCATAGCAATTTCACAACTTCGACATTTCGGTCACGTGCGTTGCACTCAAGATTCCGGAAACACCCAGTACATTGATGAAAGTTAACCTACTTCTGAAACTATAGTTACTCGAGCTACTTCAATGGTTCCCAGCGATCGAAAGTGGTCCAGAGAATTATTGAATGGCTGTTGCACAGTGCATTGTTTAATGAAAGACTGCGCGAAGTACGTCATCGATGTTACTATAAAAGATTCATCCGCTACGTCATACCTTCGATCTTGAGCGTAACTTGTCGACACGTGATCGCCTCCCTACCATTCACGTCCTATTGAAAATTTCATTCACGGTTGAACATTTTCTACATAAAACCGAGCAGGATTTCTGAACGAGCACACCTGTGCTATATCGGAAAAACTATAAAATCTATAAAATAAATACGCTTAAGAGTTTAAGTTGCTTTAAAACTAACATGTGCAGATCACGTGTAGTTTCTCTTTCGGATATTAAATGCGGCGATATTTAATTATTAAGAAATAGATTGGAAGTCATTGTGTAGACATGATCGGAATTGTGCATGGAGTATTATTGATTCTATACTCTTTGTTAATATCGTCTAATTAAACGTACAATCTTTCTTTAGTACAAACTTGTGACTTTGTAACAATTATACATTTATTTCTGATGTAGAAATTGAAAAAGTTCATTGTTTTATTACAATCAATTGTTAAAGATAAGAATAATGATAATACAGTAATAACATTTTTAACGTTAATAACGGGGAACAAATGTCAATAATAATAATAAATTAATGATTTCATTAAAATGTAGTTTTGAAATCGATTGCGAGGTAAATAATTCAGAATCGATGGTTTTATTACAAAAATAACTTTCTATTTCGCAGTAAAAGTTTTTAAGGACAGTCTATAAAAAAAACAATCGCCAAGTCGATGAAGACCCACTCGCCTATGTATAGATGGAAATGTGTGTCACCCGCAAACTATAGACGAATATTGTGCACAGTTTTGTGTACATTAAAAATAGCTTAATCGCCTTCGGTCTCTACTATTTTTATAATTGCATTGCTAACGTCTTTAGAAGCGAAACAAAGAAGATATTAGCCTCTATTGCTGACTGCCTTGTTCTCTTTTCCTTTCACTTGGATTCGACCGAGATCCATAAATGAGCTCGCAATCCGCGTTTAATTATCCAGGTATCGCCTTCGATAATTTCATTTCGTTAACCGCTTCGTCAATTTCAAAATGTACACGTCGCGTTCCACTAATTCTGTTAATCCGCTTTTTCGTTGTCTTTAAAAGGATGGCCGAATGGAAAATAATCATCTTTTCAATTCGCTCTTTCAAAAAATAAGTGTCTCGCCAATAAAAAAAAAATGTCGCCAGATCAAGACATGTGACCCCCACTGTAACTTCCCCTTCTGCCACGCTATTCCCCACGCTTCCGCCGCGGCCTGGTGGGTTGACGCGTTTCATTTCGTTTCTGATCTGCCGACACTGTTTCGACTGTCAATCCTACAATATAAAAATTCTTTCAAATCGAAGAAATGTATTTCATAAAATAAAAACTGAAATGTTTACGTGTATGGTACTCGATAATAATCGAATGTGATACATTGAATATGTTAGCGCGAAAATTTATTTTCACATCTGTGACGTGGCAATCATCATCTTAAAATATATTAATCAATACTTTGAGTATTATTTAACAGTTTGATCGCCAACCTAGAAACCCCAAAAATTCCATAAAATCAAAGTAAGTTATTTAATGAAATAAAAATTGAAAAAATTAAATGTATGATACTGAATAGTCCTCCAGCTTTCTTGCATGTTATAGATCCTAATGAAATTTGGTACAATGAATATATCAACGTAAAAATTCATTTTAAAACCTGGCAAAATAATTCCGTCAGCCGCATATGGGTCACGTGCAATTGAACGTGTTAAACAAAGCAATCATTAAGAAAAATGAGAATGAATAGCGAAATTTAGAAAACAGAAGAATTAAAGTAGTCTACACAGCCTTTTATGGGCCAGATATTTGGGACACATATCGAGAAAAGTCCTAGAACTATCCCCACTGCCGCGGGTTATACCCCGTGATTGACCTCGAAGCTCAGCGACCGAGAGGCGTTTTCTACGTTCGGTGTGGAACAAAGAATAGTATCTCCTGAACGATATATGTCTCTGGGTAGATCCTTGTTGTAGGACATTAATCGAGAAAGGACTGTACACAACTTCTGTGACTTGTTAAAAAATTTCATACCTGAACAATATAGTTACATTTTTATTTTTGTTTAGGAAAAAGTTGGTATATTTTGGTAGCACATACTATTGAATGAGGAAAAGCGCGAAGTGCAAGTCGGGCGGCTTTATCGTTGACGTAGTACATAACGCGACGTTCAACTGGCGCACGTTAAAACGCGGAACGTCTGCAGGCGACGTTATCAATGTTCCGTAAATGCAAACGGCCGTGTTAGGTAACAACTGTTGGGGTCATCGATCGTGCAGTACTGCATATAAACGGTACACAAGGTAATTAGGTCGTCGACGATTAATGGGAACCGCGTTTATCTTCTGGTTGATGAAATTCGGCGGTTGTGAAAATCGAATTTCGCCCAATAGTTTCTGCCCCTTTTTAATTACTCTCAATGCAGTTGCATTCGATTGAAAAAACGCGCTCCTTGTTCTACTGTTGCGGTGCCTTGTCACGAAGTTGACTAAATAATTATCTTTGTTCCCTGCGTTCGCTTTCCTTCGTACTTTACAAACGGATTTCATTTAACTTCGCTCGATTCATTTCGCAACTCTGAAACTAAACGAAAGGTTTCCAGCGCGTGATTCTGGAAAATACATCCGCAACAGTAGAGAAACATTACATACAGTAGTGAAACTTTCACCGACACATTGATGACATTTTTCTGTTTAAAACGACTGCAAACACGACAGAATTTTAATCGTAGGTAACTGTTCCATTATTTGAACGAATTTTAGTTCTGATAACAGAGGTTATGCTCTATCATGGATTAAACAGGTACAAATGATTCAAAGTGTGTCGTGTTTGGTATCGTTTTAATCAGAAAAATGCCACGAATATGTTAGTATACGTTTTGTAACTTTTGAAGAAATTGTTAAAGTATAAAGTTTTTTTCAATTAATGAAAACTGAATTTCATTCTGAGCGGAGTAGTGTACATTAATTCAACGTTCGAGAACGTTTCATTTCTATAATGCTTAGAAAGTCTTGGTATTAATGGGGTGTAATTCGAATCACAGACTTCAAATAGAAATCCCCATTAACATTCTATCGGTGCGATTGCGCAAATCGATTTACAGCTTACTAATACACGCCATAGTTTGTCAGATACCGTTTCAAATCGCGCGTATCAGTTTTTCACCTTGATTTTCTTTTCTAAGAATACAACCAAGGCTTTCGCGTGGCTGCTTGATAATGAAATCAGCTGCGCATTGCCAATGTGTCAATGATGAAATCCTTGACATTCTCTCACGACCTTCTGTGTCGACACGCACACGGGGTTCTCTCGTTTTATAATCGTCGCCGTTGTAGCACCTCGTTCACATTCATAGTCCCCCCCCCCCAATCAAAATAAACATTCGTGGCGAAAAACTTCGCGATTGTTTCACGGTCAATGTTACTTTCCATTTGCGTATACGAGGTGTCTCACAATTGCCCGTTACTTTGAAGTGCAATTCGTTAAAACCAATTTCGTTTTCGAGGAAATCGGATTGTATTTTTTTTTCATGCACTAACGACGAGGCTGTCGGTAACAGTGACAAAATTGTTGTCATTAGCAACGGTCAGTCTGATAATTATTGCAGCTTTCTAGATGGACGACCGAATAAGTCCTTTATGACTCGAGCGAATAGTTCAGATAGATAATATTTGCATTGAAACGCCGGAGTATAAATTTCCAGTAAAACATCATCTCATTATTATATCAAACTGTGCTAATATCTAAAAAATTTAACTTATTTCAAATGCATTGCAATATCATTAAATATTCCATTGCCTTGCGAGTCAATCAATCAATCAATTCTCAAAATAGTTTCCCAAAATTCCTAATAATAGCCCAGTTTCTAAAACAGGCATCTGCCAATATATTTGACATTTAATCAATATATTTATATAGGCCGTTCATGTTCCGCATATTTGATACATAACGAGGCCACGATGTCTAATAATATTAGATAAGCAACAGTTATAGCAGAATGGTCTATTTTGAAGTTCGTCCGCCCTAAAAACAGTTTATTCCGAATATTTGTTTACTTACGTCAGACATATTTTCAGAAATTCTCAAGCTCACAATACAATCGGTAACCGGATCCTTATATGTATTGAATGTCTGCGTACAAGTCGGATCAAACCACACGGACCTAGTGCTGCAATGATTCTTGCCGCTAGTAACTAAATGGCTTACGAATATCGCGGCAAGAATCATTTAGGTCATGCGACTTCCGTGGTCTAAATAATCTGTGCCGCTCGGCTCGTAAATTACCCAGCGACTAACGGCAAGAATTATTTGGGTCACTCGGCTTCTACCACTCAAATAATGCAATTAACCTCTTAACTGGTCTCTTGATAAGAATATGTACTACTATACAATGAATTCATTGAACCTTCTGCCAATGATCGGAACCACGCATTTTTAGCTAATTCTCCATTACAGGTATAATAATTTCATGTAAGGATCTCTCTTCGCGTGTGACATCAAAGTTACGCATCTGTTACTGAAATTTTTCAATTTTTGTTACTGGAATTTGTCAATTTCTATTTCACCTTATTGCTAAACTTCAACACGGCAGTATTACTGGTCTACATCTTCAGAGTAGGATTTGATAGATTACTTCATTACTTTGTTAATAGACCAATTCCTTTTGTTATTGTACACAGAATCTGGTATATTTCCGAATCCTGTACATTGTGTATAATTTTATTTGTTTAAATTGGGTTCTAGAGAATTTAAATTATTGAAAGCTCAACGCGTGTATACAGTGGGCTTCCTCAGAGAGTCGATAAATCACCGGTGGGACGTAATCGTAATTAAAGAAAGAAACGAGCGCGATCAGGATCATTGATTGCGATGTATCGACTGATCAAGGAACTACCTGTGCAAGGCTCTGGCGATTGCACAATCGGTTACAACGACGCGCGTCGCCGCGGATTATTCGAAATAAAAGATTCAGAGCGTGTCCGACGATCGTGTCGGGGCTTTCTTTCACGGGGAAAGTAAAAGTGTGTTCGCGTTTCGTGCCAAGGTGAGATCCAATGGTGAAACTTATCGCAGGGTGTCCTTCGCGGTTTGTCTACCCGGCGCGCCGTATGTCCTCGTCGCTGCACAATGGCCCGCATCAAAACAATTTGCCGACATTTCGCCAGTAAATCAACATTCTCGTATCGAATCCGTCGAAACTGCACCGCCCCGTAAAATCGATAAGAGAACAAAATACAGAAGCTGAGGTAAATATTTTCTATCTAGAAAAAATGCCTTCATGGCCATGTTCGATATTGTCTTTATTAATTCTTATTTCTTTCACGTTGAACTGATTAATGGCGGTAAGATTACAAAAATTAGGAAAACTGGCCGCGTAATTTCCGAAGAGGGCACATCTCCTTACGCCGTTGTGTAAGAATCATTTTCTCCATTTTGTTCTACTGCGGGAATTATTACTCGATTCTTGGATAACTTTGGAATCTTTTGACTCGGTTTTACACGAAACTCGGTTTTCCACCGAAATCCCAATTTTCTAGTATTCTAGGCTATTTTCTATTCCGATAAAAAGACATACATAATGATTTAAAATCGTCTTGCTAGGGTTAAAGAGCTTGCTTAAGTTAATATGTTGTTCTTTTTTTGAGCCTTAGATCGTTCCATGTTGTGCTGGACATAAATCTTCGGTTAATTGCGCCAGTCCATCACTTTCTGTTTGCACTCAGTTGCAACAGTGCCATCCGGGACGGCGCAGCGAGATTTAATGAAACCTTAGATTTCGTCACAGTTTCTAATAGCGCTATTCTCCCTATAATCTTAAAATGAACAGTTTCTGGAAGTCACGACTCCAATTTCCTCAAAACTACATCGAACGAAGTATTGAATAAACAGCGTTCTGAAAAGCGAAAGGAAATTCTAGAAGGGGCTAAAGCACAGCGAGTGAACAAATCATCGACATCAGCGCACCAATGACGATAATATTAATCCAGTGATAAAACTTGCTTTAATAATTTTTTTATTAAACGTTTACTAACACATTTTTTACACTTTCCCGATTAAAACAACACCAAACTCGATACAATTTCGATCCTATTAACCCTATCCTATTAATCGATCCGTTTAATCCTCTATACAAGTGAAACCTCGATTATCCGAACCGATAACCTTGCTATCGAATCAGTATATCATCTCGCGATAGTGGGAGTAAATTTTTCACATATCTTGAGAGATTGTTGTACACTATATATATAAGCCGTTCCCAGGTCAAATAGATTAACCATCGTTCCAGTTTTTTTTCTTTTTTTTTTCTTTTTGAACATTTTAATGTTAAGGACTTAATTAATGCTTAACATTTCACATTCAGAATTTTCCTTAATACAGTGTTTACTCGAGATATGTCCAAAACACGGGTCTAGCCAGGGACATACATACGTCGGCCAGGAGATACTATTCTCCGATCCACGCCGAACGTGGAAAGGGTCAGCAAAGATCTAGAAGCCTCGGTTCATGGCCTCTCACGGGGTATATCCCGCGGCAGTGTGGATAGCTCTGGGACTTTCATCAGCTAGGCATTTGGGACATACATGGAGTAGACACTGTAATTAGGAATGTCGAACATTGGAAGAACTTATGATTTTCTCTTTTATTTTGCGAAGTTAATGAACTTGGCAAGCGAGCGTCTCGCGTATTTCCGGTTTTAAGAATACGTGATTAACCACGAAATTCCCCAGCGAATATCTTGTTTACCGAGCAGATCTGTTCCGAGGATTCCTCTATCACCTGTCCTCGTTCGAATCGATTTGCGTCACCGATTAATAAATGGCTGTTCCTTCTCTGTTTCAGTTATAACCCATCAAAACAACAACATGTCCGTTACCACGTCCGTGCAGCCTGCCACCGAGAGTCTCTCTCGTCACGGGTAAGCACCACTTTCTTCGTTACCTGAGAAATAGGTGAAACACCAGAATGTAATTCAACTCTGGAACATTCGACGTGCCAAGCGGCTTCGGGTGAATTAGGGCCCATTCAACCCGACCGACAGCGACTTCCTCGACACTATTTCCCTAATATGTTCTATATGAAAACGTTTTTATTGCGGTAGTATTCATGTACAAAGTTGTCATTAGTAAGAGAGCGTGGTCCTCTGAGCAATATTTAAATTAAAATATGTGCTAAATTAGGCTAGCGTACCCAATTACTGCGAGGGTACCAAGTATTGTGCCTATATTAATCATACTTATTTTTAAAGCACAATGAATACTAGAAAAGAGATATTACATTTTTTCATTAAAATCAGTTTATACATATGTTATACAAGGTGTTCCAAAAATGTTGTACTTCCTTGAAAGGAGAGATTCCTGAGAAATGAAATGATTCCTGAAGTTTCAAGAAATTTTTTCCTTGACGAAAATGTTCTCCGTGGCTGTGTTCGGGAGTTATTAACGAAAAACATTGGCTCGGCCAATGCTAACGCTATACTCGGCGGGACCTGTCACCGAGTCGGAATCCCTCTGCTGTAACCGTCGGTGATTAGTCCATGTTTTTCGTTAATAACTCTTTATAAAGGAAAAAATTACTTCAAATGATCTAAGCAATCTCTCCTTTCAAGGAAGTACAACATGTTTGGGATTATCTTTTGTAATATTCATTATGCTTTGAAAGTAAGTATAATTAATGTGGGCACAGTAATTGGTACCCTCGCAGTAGTTACTGGATACCTTACCCTATACAACAATAAAGTCGTGTTCGCGTTACATCCATGTTCGAATTGGTATAAGTATCAATTGGGATTTATAATTCGGTTTAAAAATAGAAGTGCAGTTGCACGGTTAAGCGAAACGGTATTTAATAAGAAAATGGGTATCCTGTTTCGTTACGCCATTCCAGAGACTAGCTCATAACCAGCGGCGTGACTAATTTTCCATTAAAATTTTCTTCAATAATATTACGCTCTATGTTTGCGGAGTCATCGACGCGTAACGTTTCATCGAAATCGATGAGCCTGCCTCTCTCGTGTCCCGTCGCTCTATTTTCATCGCGGCATCCAATTTACTGAGGAGAACCATAAAAGATCGCCCGATGGTGATTGCGGGCTCCGCTCCTGTACGCGGTTTCATAAGTCTATATGTATATCTCTACGTACATATACATATGTCGATAGGCGTATATGTATAGGAGCACATTCGAAACAGCTAGATCAGAGAGACACGCGGAACGTCCGCTCACGGAATTATTCTTAGTGCTGGCATTATTCGCGGAAGTCGCGTCGGTTTTGCATAATGCAGGCACGTGGCTGCGTGGCGCCTCTGTGCGCTCGGTTACGCCACTGCGCCTGAGAAAACACCGAAGGACGACTTTAAAGGCGGATGCGCTTATACATCTCGAATCCCCGACGCCAAATTTAATCCGATATTATTGTTCCGCGCCGCGGGTTCCGGTAATGATGGTGCACCCACCATTCTTCGAATTAATCGCCAGGAATTTGTTTAGATGACGAGAACTTTTCGGCAAAGCATATCCTGGCTTCGAGTGCATTTTTCAGAATTTTTTCCCCCAAAAGAACTATCAAACTTTCGCCACTAGGTTTTTGCACACACACACATTTACATGAATGCTTAAATTATTTCCTTTTTTATTTTTGAAGCAACAAACATCTAAATTACATGAATTATATATATTTTTGTAGAGTATGCTTTAAGGCATCAAGATTTTCGTCTTGATTATTTACAAAATGGCAGTATTTTGTAGCTTATTGATTTTTATTGAAATTGATTTTTTAAGTTTCAAAATCACTTACTCCCTTTTCAAGGAAGATAGGTCACACTATTCTATTATGAAAAGTGTGTTTTAGGCTTTTCTATTCATTATTTATAAAATTTCAATAATGTGAGCAACATAAGTATTAAGTATGTGGTAATAGATAATAATCTATCTAGTTTATGTAAGAAAGCAGTATGAGATTATAATTAATTATAGTAATTAATGTATTATATAATTCGTATTAAAGGTATAAATAATTGTCGTATTTTTCAGTTTTAAGACTAATTCGTTACTCACAAGATCTATTTATTAAAGTGTCATTTAACGTATAAAAACATTTTTGTTGAAATTTCGAAAAATTATTTCATAAGAAAACAGGGTACGTTCCCCGTAAAGTTATTCAGAATTGTCGAAACACATTGTACATTACGGGAACGCGTCTAGTTAAATCTAAGTTGTTACGTTTAACCCTTTGCACTCCTATGTCGAGTGTGACTCGACATTAGTTTTTATCTTAGGAGCTCCATTGTCGAGTCCCACTCGACATTATTTCATGTTCAAATAAATAGAGCGTTGGGAGCTGCTGATAACGAAATTGAAATAAAATTCGGAGTGCAAAGGGTTAATCCTAACTTCTGCGAGCATTTTATTTGATCCATGAGTCTGAACACTCCGTCGTTTTATTATCGTATGCTAATTCTCATTGATGAATTATGAATGGCTTATACGTCATGTCCACGTGTCGTATCCATGAATATTACTCTCGAGAATACTCTAAGCCATATGAAAGCAGCACCATAGAATAACCTCAAAGAGAGCAACTCCAAAAGCAATTTTGCACAAAGACGCGCTTAGCACACGCTTCAAATATTAAATTTTCATTACGATGAAAATGCAAAGTACTATCAACAATGTACAGTAATACCTCGATTATCCGAACCACTGTATGCAACATCATTTATTGCATGAAATAATAAAAATAGAATGTAGCATTATTTCTATTCTAATATTCAAACAACCGTGCTTACCTGTTTAGTTTTACTGTAACTACAAAAATTCTTTATATTTGTTTTTTGAGGATGAAAAATATAAAATTCATGCAATATATTACTATAATGTAAAATAAAAACAGCTTTTTAAGAAACCGTTTATCAACGAAAATAATAAAAATGTAAAAATGCATTACAACCGAGTAGGTGCTCTAACATTCGAACGGACGTGTTTTCCTGCTTAGTTCGGATAATCGAAGTTCTAATGTGTAAGTACAGAAATTCTTTATGGCACAAATATCTTGATAATGTGAAATACTCTGAGTAGACTTTATTGGCCTCCGAAGGTTTGCCGATCTTAGATGCCGGAGGAATCTTACAAGGGAACATATTCAAGTGCGACACGCCGATTTTGATGAAACTTATGGGAGCTATAGTTCTTTGAAAAATATTTGACACGTATTTTTTTTATCGGCAGACATCCACTTTGAAGGGGTGAAAACAGCCCTCAAAGTTGGGGGTCAAAACCATATTTTTTGAGATATCTCGGAAACCAGAGGTTGAAAAAATTTAAATTTTTTTTTAAATTGTGTGTTTTTCAATGGAAAATGTACTCGCGCAAGAAAATTTTAACAAAAGTTTTTTGTTTAAACAATATATTAAAAATTTGAATTTTTTGCAGTTTCTTTTATTTATTGGTAGTTCATTTTAATGTAAACTTGGGTGTGTGATCTTTGATCCAAAATAGGGGATACATGTTTCAGGATTTTCTTTTTTTTTGCCATTTAACAATAATTAAGCATAATGGAAGATAGTCTTGCACCTGGCGTGCGTAGGAAGGAATTCTGGCTTGTTCCATCGAAATATAAACATTTATTATAAGCGTGTATAGTATTTGAAACAATACCACTGGGTTATGTGTTGTTTATTGTTTTATTAGTAGCTAAAGAAGGCGGCGCAGTTAGCAGCGTGACGCGGTGCTAATTACCGCGGTGGAGTAAGGGTACCGACTTTTATAGCCAATTCGCCTGTGAATTTCTGCAGTCGTTGGACATTCGGTTAAAATACATCAGCAACCTTTCTAAACTGTGGATCGTTAAAGTAATCGAAGCTAGAGTTCCTTCGTCGTTTATGGTAGCTCCGAAAAGAGCTGATTTCGAAAAAAGGGCTGTCCGCAAAGATTATTCTACATAATTCTGGAAATAATGATATTCACGGATAAAATGAGAAAAACATAAATGTTCTTTGCACCAAGAACATTTAAGTACAACTACATTTGAACAATGGAGACACGTCAGATCATCTAATTTTGTAAAGCAGAATTCTACGGGATTTTCAAATTCTCCTGGCCGTTCTTCTAGATATCCACTGCGGAACCAAGCATATTGAAACAGCCGTTTATAACGCGCAGCTGATAATTGGTTGTGGATTAATGATTGTAGTTTAATAATATTATCTCTTGCGTGTAGATTGATATCAATATTTAATAATATTGCAAGATCGGAAAGTTTTCGTGCAAAATTCTTCCAAATGCGGAACCCATACACGTCAAATAGTTGTATTAATGGCGTCGTATTTTTTGGTATCGTTAATACCTCTAATTGTTTGTTTTCTGGCAGGGCGTTACGTATGATCTCGTCGTTATATCCATTCCATGAATCAAGAAGTAAAACAGAATTTTCTGGAGCAGATGGGAGAAATACTTCAGTCAACCACGTTCTAAATAATTCTTTTGTTAGTTTACCCGATGTGGAAGCTGCAATGTGGACATTAGGTGCCGTGAACACACTTCTTCGTACACGAGGTCCTAACTCCCCTTTGACTTCTTTCAAAACAATATACAATGGTGATAGCAACTGTCCATCAGCTGAAATTGTGGGCTGGATAGTGTAGCTGTGAGTTATTGATGATATGGATTGGACAAGAGCACCCGTTTCTTTTTCACCTTTGTGTGAAAGTGTTCGACCAGAGTGCAATTCCAACTGGAACCCACTTTGATCACTATTGAAAATATTGCTTGCGCCATAATATTCAAAATACCCTTTCACATGACACACAAAATCTTCTGCTGCTGCGGTCAAATCTGTTAAATGGTTACTATGATAGCGGGTAACGAGTTTCGTCGTTTTTCTTGATACTATATTATAGTTTTCTTTAAACTTCCACAACCAAAAGGATGATGCCTGAAATCCTGCTAAATTTATTGATAAATTTTCGTTCATTGCCCACTGTCTCAAATCTATGTCGTGTACCAAAATTTTATTATTTCTTGCTACAATAAATTTTTCAAGTGTACCACGTGCAATTGCTTTAAGTTTATCGTAACGACTTCCGCCTTTATTAATTTGCTCTTCCCATCTGTATAAATCTGATAGTATATTTTAACCGAAGGTCCAACGACTGCAGAAATTCATAGGCGAATTGGCTTTAAAAGTCGGTACCCTTACTCCACCGCGGTAATTAGCACCGCGTCACGCTACTAACTGCGCCACCTTCTTTAGCTACTAATAAAACAATAAACGACACATAACCCAGTGGTATTGTTTAAAATACTATACACGCTTATACTAAATGTTTATATTTCGATGGAACAAGCCAGAATTCCTTCCTACGCACGCCAGGTGCAAGACTATCTTCCATTATGCTTAATTATTGTTAAATGGCAAAAAAAAAAGAAAATCCTGAAACATGTATCCCCTATTTTGGATCAAAGATCACACACCCAAGTTTACATTAAAGTGAACTACCAATAAATAAAAGAAACTGCAAAAAAAATTCAAATTTTTAATATATTGTTTAAACAAAAAACTTTTGTTAAAATTTTCTTGCGCGAGTACATTTCCCATTGAAAAACACACAATTTAAAAAAAATTTTTAATTTTTTCGACCTCTGGTTTCCGAGATATCTCAAAATATATGGTTTTGACCCCCAACTTTGAGGGCTGTTTTGACCCCTTCAAAGTGGATGTCTGCCGATAAAAAAAAATACGTGTCAAATATTTTTCAAAGTATACTCCCATAAGTTTCATCAAAATCGGCGTGTCGCACTTGAATATGTTCCCTTGTTAGTTATTTTTCCGATCTCTGAGTATCTGATTATATTTTTATGGTCTAGAAAGTCAAGCGTATCTTAAGTGTGTTGATTCTTCTCGAATGGTTCTCTTCCTCCAAAGTGTTTCTTCGTAAAAAGAGCAACGATACAAAACATATGCTACAGGAAACCCACACAATTAAATCTCTCTTATTCCGTCATCTTTAAAAGGATCCCCTTGGGCGAATCAGGCGACGACGAATCCGAACTTTCTAGACCGCGATGTCCCTTCATTCGAAAGGATTGAATCGCCGCTTTCCTCCTTTTAAGCCTTTTAAATCAAAACTCGATACTTTCTAATACCCGACCCGTTTCCATATCTCTAATAACCGCTTTCATGCTACCTGTCCCGGTGTTGCATGTCCAATTTAGCATTCGATTAACTGGATAAACGTACTATAAATCTGAACGAGTAAAGTGATCTTTTCGAGCCCCTACAATTACTGATGACAATGACTACTATAACATAAGCTACAAGATTATACGATTTCATCAAATTTACAAAAAACGAAACATCATCTGATGTTTAACTGGTTTAAGATCAGTCCTCCTGATTTACGTATGCATGCAATTATTATTACATCACAGTGACGTAACTTTTCCAGATCATCAATGACCCAACTTTTCCGCATCATGCAGGTCAATTTCTTATTTATTAAATACGGTGTTTACTCGACATATGCCTACAACACGGATCTATATATCGAAGATACTACTCTTTGATACACTGTCGAACGTAGAAAAGTACAGCGTAGCTTCTTAACCCCTCTTGGGGTATACCCCGCGGTTGTGGGGATATTTCTGGGACTTTTATCGGCTAGATATTTGGGACATATATCGAGTAAAGACTGTAATCGGCACAGCAATTCTGTATCATAGCAATTTGAAGTCCATTTGTTTGTACAATTTCCACTGTGTTCCCCAACCCTAAAAAAATCCATCTTCATTGCACCTCGTCCGCATCATTATTCACTTGCGTACTTACACGTGCAATTGTAGCGTCTTTCTTTCTCAATTAAATAATCGCTGCGATTTTTTTCTTCGGCCACACTCTCCTTGCTGAATTGCCCTCCTTTAATGCTCGAGCGTAAACTGATTCGGTCGGTTGATTCCCTTTGTCTCGGAGTCGTCTCGGTTGTTGTTCGCGGTGCGCGGAATTTCGCGTGGTCGCCGTGCGTCGTCAACTTGATCGCGGTTAATTAATAGTTAACCATAAGCTGGAAATTCTCGAAATTACTGTAGGACGGAGAGGGTCGGGGAAAGGGGCTCTCTCCGAGACGAACGAGGAGAGAGAGCCGGGTTTCGAAGTCCTTCAGTCCGACGCGACGTCACGTTGACACGGTTAACATGTTTCGCGTCGTTGAACGATCAAACGTGTTGTCGCGTGAGCTCGTCTCACGTGGAATCCGCGCAAAGGGCAGCCATGAGAACCATTATTGCGCAACGCCCGCGGACGCTTTGAATATACCATAAATTAGAAACGAGACTCGTGAATGTCGCGTATAAACAGCGCCACGTGCCTGTGGAGAGTAGCTTGCTTCTGATCGATAGGGCGTATACTGTTAGAATTGAATTGGCGCTTATTACGTCGAATGATCTTGCCAGGTCAGGAGAAGGAGGAATGCCTAACGCTAGCATAAGATACCCCTTTCTGCAAACTAATATCGTTTTGTCTTTGTGGGGGTCCTACAAACACAAAATTGTTACCTCGAAAAAATCTTGGGTTTTTAGTGGCTCTGGCACATTTTTGAAAACTCTGGGAATCCGAACCAATTAGCATTATTTTGGTTACCAATGATGATGTCGCCTCTCAGCGACAAAATTGTTGCATCAAGAGAATACAGTCTCTACTCGATAAATGTCCCAAATATCTAGCCTATAATTGTCGCAGAACTATCCCGACTACCGCGGGGTATACCCCAAGAGAGGCTTCTAGAACTTCGCTGTCCTTTTCTACGTTCAGCTGTAAATCAAAAAATAGTATCTTCTAGCCGATAATTGCCTCAAGCCAGTCCCATGCTTTCGACTATTATCGAGTAGATACTGTATTCAATTTAACCCGTTATAGTTTGAATCAGTTGATGGTTTTTCCAGTATTTATCGAGTATGCTTTCTAGTTGTCCAATCGACTTGAAATGTCGAGGGAATCTTCAGCGCAAAGTTTTAAAAATATGCCAATCTTTTGTCATTTTTTTTCTCGTGCTAAAGGTAAAAAAATGCCAAATAAATCAGTGCTTTCACTTCGAGATGCCACCGTTTTGCAAATAGTGAAGATCTTCCATTTCTTTTAGTCCGGGGCATAACCGCAATCATACCGACTAATAAGCATCTTCGTTTCTGATCAGTAAGAGGACCAGAATTATAGCAACCGACGACCAATGTTTCTTAGAAAGTATATAACTCATGTAATTTTTATCATTTTTACTTTAAAAAAAAAATAAGACATGTACCAAAAGTATCGATAAATACGTGCGAAGAATCTCCATTCAATAGTTTACCCGAAAAAATATTCATGGAAGAATGGCCTCGAAGACCAGAATTTAAAGAAAGGAAAAAGAAAATTCTTAATCGTTGCTATCCTTTGCAGCAATTAGAAGATGTAAAAATAAGCTTGTTTTATGCATACGAAAGTAGGAGGAAACCGTTTAGTTGATTCGCTGATTGATTCCGCGACACATGCGATCGCGCACCGTGCATCGTAGATCGCGCGAGCGGCGGAACTCGTATGAGTCGCGGTTATTACGCACCCGTTCACGTTATCATCACGTGAAAAGAACGTTTTTCTTCCTGATTTCCATATCTCTGCATGCTTTAACGTGTTCTCGACGTACTTATGACGATTCGTGTTCAAGTGGATCAGTCCAGTTCCCTGCCCCCACCCCCCCACCCCTCTCTCTCTCTACCTAGTCCCGTTTCCTTCGCAGTTTTTCCTTTAATATTTATTCCGAGAACAATCGCTTGAAAATGAATTCCTGATCACGAATTGGTTGAACAATCGAGGCGCGATAACAGCGAATGGAAGAGTTCGGCTCGGTTCAGAGATATCCTCACGGTCCGATTGCCATCGTCCAATGTACGAATTAACGACATCGATTTATCTGCCCCTCCCCCCCCCTCCCACGTTGCTTTTTTGTTTTCTATCCCCTATCGCTGATATCAGTCCTGCTCTTCTCCGTGAACGGTGATCGGTCAATTCCTCGCGCGAATTGCCGTGATGATTCTGAGTCGTAGAACCGACCGTCCGCTTTTTATCGCGCGAAGAAATATTCCGAATGACTAAGTTAATCCGGGGGGAACTTGTGTCTAGTAAATTTGTACGTCGTTTGATTTGTACGTCTGCGGTTTGATTTTTGAGATTGCGGAGTGTCAGTTTGTATTTTTATTCGATGGAAGAATTTATTATTTTTATAGATCGCATCGTTTTAACCCTTTGTCCGGGAATGACGAGTTAACTTGTTATTTGGGGTTGTTACCACCTGTCGAAAATTTTTCATTTTTTGTATTGTTCAACAAATTTCTCTTTATTTTGTCACTAATCACTATAAACTATAAATATGTCCCTGACCAGTCCCGTGGTTTGGACATATATCGAGTAGACACTGTATATCCTATTTACGGATTCTATAAGAAGAGAAGACATTTTTATTTAGTTTTTGTTTTTGTTCTACGCAATGTAGAACATTTTTATTTTGCAAGAAGATCGTCGGTGTGTTTATTACAATGTGTTCCTCTACTTTCTTGATCATTGCGGATGTAAAAAATGGTAATTAGATATTCAAACTCTGATGAACCATCGTATTCTAATTCGTGTGGTTATGCGAGTTGTTTGACATACTGACAATAGTTGAAAAATTCAATTGCAGATTGTATAATTAGTTAGAGTATATGTGCAAGATTATCTCACTAACAAAACATTGCGTACAATGGACGAAAAGTGAAATAATATATTTGTTCTCCGACGATGAAAAATATAAAATTCATAGGATATCTTACTTTAATGTGAAATAAAAATAAAACAGCATTTAAGAAATTGTTTATTAACGAAAATAATAAAATGAGCTTAGGACTTCATAAGTAGGATTTCATAAATATAAAAAATCCAAAACTCGAAGTAGGAAAATTGTACCTTTTCAATCGTATAATTTTCTTTACATTTACAATAATTAGAATTTTCTAAATATATTATATACCGACAACAACAAAAAATCTAATTTCATTTCAGTTTAGCAGAAATGAATACTCGGAAAATTTAGTTTAAAATTTCCATTAAGAATCTGACTCGATGTAAAGAGGGAGAAGGGCCATAATTATTCTTTTAAGCAGAGAGTGGGCAACCAACAATAAATATTTGCAAAGTGATAGCGAGCCCCGAATACTTTTTATTTGCAAAGCTGTTCGAGCCACCAGCTGTTTGTAACGTTTGAACGCGGCCATCGCAGTTGGAAA
Source organism: Halictus ligatus (assembly GCA_028454255.1). Taxonomy (NCBI): domain Eukaryota; kingdom Metazoa; phylum Arthropoda; class Insecta; order Hymenoptera; family Halictidae; genus Halictus; species Halictus ligatus. Next base: position 15,319,422 of record CM052139.1, on the reverse strand, counting down.
GTAGTTGCTCGCCAAAATGATAACGGTAGTCGAAAGAAACGTAGAAAAAGAAGAACCACATTCCAGATTCTTCCGGGTTTAACGGTCGAACGTGTTCAAGGCCAGCACGCGTTCTGCCGTCTCGATCATTCGAGATGTATATTCTACCGATTCAAAAAGAGACTGGTGGGATATTTATTATCTCCGATCGGCTATCGAATTATTAACGGACGCCTATTGTGATAAACTCCTTTTACTATCAATCATCATGTATCTTGAATGTTTTTTTTTTGGAAATTTACAGTATATGTTCCGCAGCTTACTTCTTCTCGAGCAAAAATCTCAAGTCAAAGTACAAATATTAGATTTACCACAAAATCTACTGGCAAAAACAACAAAAACGATGCAAAATTATAGAATATTTTCAGATAGAGTAAACAATATTTACGTTCGATAAGTTTCAATTCAATTTTGCAGTTGAATTTATCTGTGTATGAAATAAAAAAAAAACAATTGAAACAAATCATAATTTTCAAGGAAAAATGGGTATAAAGTAACCATTTAAAAAATCTAAGAATTTAAATTGTTAAAACAAACTTCGAGTGATCACGTAGGGAAATTAATTGTCGTCGTCTGCATCATTTCCAGAAAGAAAAAAATTTCGGTTTTACCATAATTTCCTTCACATTTCATCCCCATTGTGTAAAACGTATTTTAAATTTCCGCTTCACAAGCATGTACAATATTATTCGGTATTCAGCCTATTCTTCGAGAAAAAATACCATCGATCTTAACCTTTCGCAGACTTTTTCCTTCAGAATGCATTAAAATTTATAATTAAACATCCCATAAAACGGCACGCATTTCTACCGGACAATTGTGAAAAGTTGTAAACTAACGTGTGACACAAACGTTGTTTCAAAATGCAGTGTCAAAACACTGATTATACACTTGATTATCGATATACACTTGATTGCAAATATCGTGTGACTCGACGTTGGTACGGTTGACTTCACCACTTGAAATTTAGGTTCAAAAACTTAACAAATTCAAGATGTGTAGATAAGCATTAACAAGTGTTTTTTTAGCAGCACGATGATTTAGTTTACCATTGCAAATAGTAATTTCGGTTACAAAGAGTCATTGAAAATTATTTCAACGGGTCAAAGAATATAGTACTTCCCGTGAAAACTGTTTATTAAATAATAATGAATAATAATAATTGAGTTTGCAATTATAAATAGTTATTGATAGGAAGTAAATTCATTGTAAAGATGCCGTATTATACAAGTAGATCGTAAAACCATGTTAAAACTCGACGATAAAATTCCTTGACGTAGGTTCTGATCGACGTCGGAAAACCGATTTGCATAATTTATTTTATGAATTCAAACCGTTGCGTGTGTCGGAAAACGTGAAACAAGAAACCCTTTACAAATTTCCATTTATCATAGCACTTTTCGTAATTGACTGTTCCAGACGTGCTGTCGCCGATGTAAACATGCGAGGCATAGTCACGTGCAGATTCCTGTAAAACGGATCACCAATTTAATGACAAGCTTTTTACGTTTTTAATTATTTCTTCATGAAACATTTGTCAACATATTCGCGACATTTTTCTGACTAAAATGATACCGAACACGACACAGTTAGAATCATGTATAAATGTTTAATCCACCATATAGTAAATTATTCGAATCAAACACTCACGTTCCACCGATTAGTACGGATAATAGAGATTCTACTATATCGTAGATTATATTATACAAGTGCACATGATTCAATCTGTGCCGTATTTGGTATCGTTTTAATCAAGAAGATGTCACGAATATGTTTGTACAAGTTCTATAATAAATTAGCTAGAAACAACGAAGTTTAAATACGAGACAAGCATTAAAACAATTAATTAATTTTTCTATTATTTGTATGAAAGGATTGAAGTAGATAAAAAGAGAAAATATTAAATTTTCGTTTTTCTTTTGTATTTCAGGAGCAACATCTCCTTGAGAAGCTGCGACGATGGCTTCCAGGGATCGCATCCACAGTATCAGGACACGATCCTTACCATCGAAGAACTCCGCGCTCAACTGAACTCTTGCTTCACGTAAGTATTACTATTTTTCATTTTTCCCTCCCAAAAGGATTCAAGATTTTGTTTCGTGCCATTTCACTTGGTGCCTTGTTGAAATCAAATTCAATATTCCCTGCGAAAGGGGGAAAAACAAAAACAGTATTAAGGGTATTATTAAGTGTTTTTCGCTCTTTAGATATCAGCGTGCAATCAAAAATAGTGAACAGAACTAAATATTTAAAAGTAAGAGTTTATCTTCAAATTAATCATATTGCACATATAGTACTAATACATATGTATAGTTCTAGTAATAGTACTACTACATACAATACTAGTAATAGTACTACTACATACAATACTAGTAATAGTACCAGTACATATAATACTAGTACACATAGCATATATAGTAGATATGATACTATTAGATATAGTACGTATAGTAAATAGTGGTAACTAGTAGTTCCCAAAATAAACTAACGTTGATCCACCACTTATCCAGGAAAAAGTTCTGCTAGCGTTGATTTAGCAATGTATCTTGCAGAAAGCAAATATTTGCAGTATCATTAGAGGTCTTAGTTGACTATAACTTGAAAATTGCCTGATCTAGACACTGGTTTTAATTCGATTGCTGTGTCTCCTAATACAAACATTATACATAGTCTTCTCCTATGCCTAAATTAATCTAGAAATCTTAAGTTGACATTTACTTACAGACAAAGTTGTGTAAAACCGTTTACATATTTGAAATTAACGCTTTCACTCAAGTGCACTGTCCAAGTTCAACTAATTCCAGCACATGCTGAGTAAACAGCAAATTCAATCACATAGACCGTTGCTATCAAGAGAGTGAGAAATGATAATAAAGAATTCGACACGGACCGTATCAGTTACGTCAAGAACTTGCGTGTTTCATAAAAGCTTCGATAAAATTGACAACCCGTTCAACAGCCACTATCGGAAACAATTAACTTTGGCGGCCCTTTTCCCCCCACATGATTCCCAACGAGCGAATAATTAGTGTAGGGTTATCGGTCTTCGGTGTCGCGAGATATCAGAAATCGTGATCTTTCGCTTGTATATCGTTCTATAGATCCTGAGAACGCGGCACTCGTTTATTGCGCAGACTGTGAACTTAACCCGACAATAATAGAATCCGATGCGATCCAGAACCACCGTGATGATTAAATTCGTTTCAGACGTCGGTCATATATTAAGCGGAGAAATCCGGTTCGAACTCCATTATTCCCAGAGTTCATTGTTTCAATGGAATCTGCGCTCTGCGTCAGTCCCGGCAGAACAGAAATAGTTGAGAAAACTTCGAATTCCAATGCGATGAGAAATCCGCTTTTTTTCTGGTCATTAAAATTAAACAATCCTAAAACGGTATTGAAAGGTCACGATATAGCTCTCCTTCTTCTGATCTTGGTCATTTGACATTTAATGAATACGCGATTTAATTATAGAAGGTTGACCGGTACTGCTGGCACAACTGAAAAGACGGTGATTCTACATTAAAACATAAGTTAGAAATGTAGAGTAAACTGTTCTCTTCTGTGTCTTTGGTTTCGAGAAAATCGAGTTCGAACGAAGCCACATACAAAAATTTTATTCTACAATTTGGATTTTTTTTATGTAGAACCATCCCTTTTCGGTTATACCACCAGTTACTAACTACTCTGTTTTTATTCATGCAGTCCTATAATTTTTAAACTGGATTATAAATATTGAAGCCTTCATCTTCTTCTATTCACCCTAATTTGATTTTTTAGTAGGATATTGGTTTTTTAAAAGGTAGAAACACATTATAAATAAAATTTTTACCGTACGGCTAAAAAGCGGGACAACTTTGGGAAAGCTTTAAGTGAATTATCGAGGTCGATGCGGCTCCACTCAATTTATGTTATTTATGTTAATATTATAATTATGTACTGTTTCGGATTTTGTTCAAATTTGTGACCGCCACAGTGCCGAAGGAAGTGTAGTGTTAAAAGGAAATCTCGACACGATGAAACAATCGCAATTGAAAGAAAATAAGTACGATAGGAAATCGATAGTCTCTCTAGCAATCGACGTGTTGTAGATGGAAAGATCTAGATTGGCGAATCTAAATTGACGTCGTTGTTATACAACCATGTACGTCGACGAAGTAGACAACGTTTTCGTTTTCTTTGTTCGTTGTTGTTATGCATCGCGTGTTTGCGAAAACAATGAACACGATTACCAAAGAGAACACCTAATAAAATCAAGTTTACATCACCGCGAAAATGGCACAGCAATTATTGCAAAATGATGAGCGTTTTGCGACCGTCCAGGACTGTGTAGTTTCTGTACACGAGCACAAAAACAAAGTTTTTTTTTAAAGCTATCTTGAAGCATCGTCGCGGATGAACTCAGGACATTTCCCTAACCTATCGGTTTTTAAATTACTTCCACATTCTGGTTTTATAATAATAGGTTCGGGGTACTCAATGGCAGTGTGCTCTTCAAGCTACTATCTAATCGTCCAGATGATCTGCGACGAGATAATATTTATTTTGCATGTATACATCATTCGAGGGATTAAATTGTATATGATCGCGTAATCGTAATCGTAAAACGAAATGAAAAAAGCTTAATCGTGTTGGAAATTTTACGAACTCTCGAACGAAATTGTAAACGTGAAGGTATTACACCAGGCTCCTACAGTGTGTTGAGAATATCGATTTTAAATAGCCCGCGTAATTGTGGATACACATGCCTAACACATGCGTCTGTTCGTAATTTCAACCTGTTTCATATTAAATCGACCAGTTAGATTCTTAAATTCTCACAGAGAAATGTTATTGATTTGTTAAAAGAAATATAGAACACTTAAAAAATATTAAGTGAACACCTTAAAATAAGCGCTTGTATAATACCCCCTAACAGTTTAGACTATTGTAGTTAAGTTATTGTCCTAGTTAAATTGTAGAAATAAGAGCAGAATTAAATTAAACATTAAACAAAAAATTGTCATGAATACCAAGTGAAATGTTAATTAATTTGAGACAAAGAATTCTGTAACCCCTTCAATCCTCAGACGATGGTTCCCGGGTCCACTTTGACCCATCTCTTTAAACGGTTTCATCCAATACTCTGATAACAACTTAAATTTATTTTTCTTAAATTGAACAAAAAAATCAACTCTTTTGGACAAAGAAGGATAAAAAACACAACTAGAAAATTTGTAAATAACAATTCGAGTGAACCTAGGTTTCACCGTTTATAATGTTTTGTAATCCTCACATGCTCTTCAAAAATAATTGCATAAAAGATCATCTCGCGATCTATACACGCTGTTTAATGTGAATAGGTTGATAAAACACAATCCTAGAGAAATAAAAAAGTTTGCATGAAACAGAAAGAGGATGAATGAATTTCTCCCCGGAGTAGCGTATGAGGGTTGAAAGCGATTCTCATCCTCCGGAATTATCGAAAAATTGTTGTCATAATAGTGCTTTTTTTTATTTACAGATGTGGGGTTTCGTGGAGCGAAGACCACGTATCCCTCGACTGCAGTGAGTGCGGTGGATATTCCCTTCAACGGCCGTGCCCGCTTTGCGACGGACGTTGCCACACCGCATGGAAACGCGACCTTACCATGGTAAACATCTATTTTTTACTTTGACCACGATGAGTTGCTCTCTTCGCCAGTAAACGTTGGAAAGAGCGGCCTCGATCGATCCAACGCCCACGAAGCAGAGCGATTCAATAATCGAACTTCACTTACTTACATTACACGCGTCTCGATAAAGCCAGTTTCATTCAATATACGTTTCAAGTCCTTTCAAACGGATCATCACTATACTCTAAAGCTGAAAAAGCCTTCTATAATTCACAACTACTCTTCAACATTATCTGCGACCTTATCGCAAGCTCGAAGATCTCAAGTCCTCGAGCAATTTTAACGTTGTATCTCTTCCTCTTCCTCGATTTTAAATTTTTTTCTGGGCCTCGCCATTCCTCCTTTTTTATACGATTTTCAATTTCTCGGTGAACTGTTTATAATTCCTCTTCATCCTAACATTTTTCGGAAGCTTCAAAAATTTGTGTCCGAAGCATAAAGTATTATTAGAAATACTAAGTGCATTTACTTTTATATACGCAACATACAGTGTTGTTTATTCTCTATTTATCTCCTAAATGCCTAGCCGATAATAGCCCCGGCACTATCCACACTGCCGCGGGGTATACCCCGTGAGAGGCCATGAACCGAGGATCAAACAAAAGTGTAGTAGTCTCCATGCCGATATATGTCTCTGGCTAAACCCAGTGTGTTGGACATATATCGAGTAAACACTGTATTTTGCTATAGTTTCTACAAATTGTTTCTGTAATCCAAATACCACTTCATCACCGATCCTGGTACCGGCATTAAAAATAAATTTCAGAAAATACATTCAAGCAAGTACACGTATGTTCCTCGATCTCTATACTCGAAACAGATAATTTATCTAGAGCACACACTAGTTAATTGAAATCGTTTGCATTCGGTAGTTTCAAGATCCATAGTTCGCGCCTATCGATTTCACGAATGACATTTAGACTATCCCCGCATTATTACGAAGGCCGAATTAGCGGCTGCTTGTGATGAGGTCGAACAAAGTCGGTCGTGCGAATTAGTCGATAAACATGAGCTTTAATATCGGCGTTGTGTGATCAAGCTGAGTGACAAAAAAGATTGCACGGTAGATGACACCTACGTATGCTATACGTACACCCAAAATTCCAAGTTCCTCTGATTAATGACGTCATAACATGGCCCCTGAACGTGACGGTAACGAGGAAAAGTTGTAGCAAGCTTTGATCGTGAACGTATTGAAATATGCACACGTCCCTCAATTTACGAAAATTACGTGTAAAAGAAATGTACACGATATATATACGAAAAATATATCGATTCGGATAATGGAAGTTCCACTATATTGTGTATTATAGAAGCGAATATGCTTTTGAATTGCGTCATGTTTGGACTCGTTTCAATCAGAAAAAATGTCAGGAATATTTGGGTGTAAAAATTTCGTGAGAAAAACATTGAAAATAAAAATTGTAATCTTTAAATTTGTATTGTCTCTTAAAGTGCCCTCGCGTGAATCGAGGAGTGCGAGGGTGTTATATATAGAGAGAGAAATGTATTCAGACGTAAATACAATAAATTCAGACGTGAATATAGAGTTTAAAACGTGGATTTCTTCTTTATATTACAGTCTCACGCGAGTGGCAAAGCAAGATGGATCGGCGAATGTGGACTGAGTTGTGGCCCCTCGCACGAGGAGTCGTTGGTTCCGGCGTTGGAAAAACTACGAGCCACTTCGTGAACGGTGCTCGGCGACGAACGCATAGAGAGACGTCGTGTACCGTCACCCAGCACAAGACTTAATCCATCATCACCATCCATATAGTGTCACCCACCACCATTGTGCGAGTCGGAAACGTGTGAATGTGGACTCTGGTTGCATAGATGATACATTATGTTCCTGAGGAGGAGGAGAAGGAGGAGGAGGAGGCCAGAACGGACGGGGACAGTCCAGCACAGCGAAAAATAGCCGTTCTTCTCCCACGCGACTTCCTCTGTCACGGATGCATTAACCCGCTAGAAAAGGCCGATTGGAAGATTCAACTTTCAAAAGCTGAAACACCGAACGTCGCCGTTTTCTTCATCGTCGTCGTCATCATCATCATCATCATCACCATCGTCATCACCATTGCCTCCCGCTGTCTCGAAATCGAACGAACAGAGAGCTACTGCGCAGATTTATGGCTGCTGGCAAATAAAACTTCTCGGTAGATTACATTCGAGGGAACGTTGGCGCAATGCGTTTTAATGTCCTTGTGTATTTTCAATCTCTCGACCTTGAATTTCGTTTCGGACTGTACAAATCTCTGTAGCCCATTCACGCACGCACGCACCGCGATCTCTGATGTTTCAAAGCGATTCCGTAAAAAGCGTTCGTTGCGAGACACACGACTTTACGTTTTGGAAAACAATATCGTCATCATGCATTCGTTCCACCGCGTATTCTTCTGGGGCGGGGAGGGGGGGGGGGGGTTACTCGATTTTGTAGTCACATTTCTCCCGTTGACGCTATGCATTGTTGCGCGTTTCGCATATTCGAAGCAAATCGAAACAATACGCTTTTTGTTGCTACGAATCGTTGCAATATTTTGACAAAAGTAATAAGCAAATACTTGCGCAAAAATTGTTAACTGTTGTCGAGTGTGAAAAATAGGTTCAAAGACGAAGAGTCAGTTTCGTGTTTAGCTTGTAACGAGAGGTCATACTTTAGACTTTTTTTTAGCAATGTAATTTTGGTCTCGAAAAAATGCACAACAATTGTTCAAAGTTTTGAAAGTAAATGTTCCACGCGATCTAAAAAGTCAAAAGAAAAGAAATCATTGTTTGCAGCGGAGATACGAATTTCTAATACATCAATTTGTTATAAAATTGATATTCGGATCAAGGTATATTATCGCTTGTACGAACTTGTTCGACAAATCTATAACAATTTGAAACAGAATAGAAACGCATCTCAAATAGCATACGTGACATCATTGCTACGATGACGTACTGAATCCAAAGTCAAGAATGACATTTTTACCGTGAAATACGATGAAATATACGTTTCCAGAGTAGTATGCATTGCATTCGAGTATTAGACTGACGATTAGGTAAAATTCGCAACAAAATGTTTTTCGTAGTTGAACAAGACGCATCGAGTTCAAGAGAAAACATTTGTACGCCTGAAAAGTCTACGTTAAATCAGTAAAAAAGAAATTGGAACCCATTATCGAACGAAGCGATGCGTCTTCGTCTACGATTGCATTTCGAAAAGTTGGTGCTAAGTGCCAAGAGACACGAAATTAGCCTAAGAAGCTGAACTGAAGGAAGAGATATATCAGTTGAAGTAGAAGCTAGTAAATGTAATAAATCTTCTTTTTACCAGTTAAATATATTGCGACTGCGATAAAAAAAACAAACAAAACGATTTTTAACGATCGTGTGTCGGCAGTAATTTTACTAAATGTAAATGCGATTTTAAATTGAATCATTCGTAGAATAGAACGCGGAAACCGACAGTTTTAATTGATCCCATTCTAACTCTCAGTTCTATTCTGTATAATTTAATTTACACAAGAGACATGATTTCAAACGAAAAAATGGAAGCATTTATGTTGGTGCCAATGATTTTTCGGATTTGTACGATAGCTCATTTCTTTTTAACAATAATTATCAAATTGTTCGTACGAACTTTCGTAAACCATTGTACATTCGTTCACGATTATTCATTTTCGAACATATTTGTCTTCTTTGATGGTGTTAACGTTTTGTATGTGAGAACATGTTCATCAAATTCATGCTCATTTAAATTAAACTGTAACTCATAACATTTTCTGAAGTATTAGCTCAGCGAATGAGCTTTAGTTTAATGCTTTAGAAAATACTTTTGGTAGCGATTTTTATTTAATCCGTAAAATTCTTATTTATGACCAAAACATTAAAACTATGGGTTTAATAAATGATATTCGCCAGAAACTCTGTTCTTGCATTCTAGTAGGACACCTTCTTCCCTCTCCTTTATTTTGCTCATTAACGACAAATTGTTTCTCATGATTTCAGTGTGAATCTCTTTTTCTGAAATTTATCACGATATCCAACACGTATTTAATCTAAGAACGGACTCGTTTATGGAAACAAGAGCCTAATTGTTCAGAACACAACTATCTCTACTTATTTATGAAGGATATTAATACTTATAAGGAACCTGGTGTATTTATTAAATAATAATATTATACTTATTTCTAATTAGAGTTTATTGACCTAACTATACGACATGCGAACATCATACTACTCACTATTGACTGTCCTCAATTTTAAATCATTCTTTACGCGAGTAGTCACCTAAGTTATTATTTTTCATAGAAAATAAATTTTTCACGTTCCTGCTCTGCTACCGTCTATCAATTAACCTATCTTTATGTGCTTTATACGAATTCAATATTTACGAATAGAATCTCCGATTTTATACTAATAAATATAACTTAAACGTCACAGAGAAAAATATATGAAAGATTTTGACGGCACATTAATTTTGAATCGATAAAAATGGAAATTCTTTTTTTTTATTTACAACAAAGAAATGTCAAAATGGCCTATACGATACTCCAATTCCGAAAACAATAGGTAAAACTAGAAAAATAAACGTCATAACGATTTAATTCTGAAAAAATATCATCATGAATATCTATAATTTCAGTATTTTGCGGAAGAAAAATAAATCTTTAATTTCATAACATTCGGATTTAGGGAATCTTATTTTTACAGTTTTCTATGTCAAGTGTGGCTGTAGACAATTTGTACTGTATATGAATTTTAAGAGATAGAAACAGAATATGAGATGATACAACTATAATTAATATAACAACTAACTGTGGTTATTGCAGGATTTACAATACCAATTTCTGTAATTTTACATATTATGATTAAACACTTAGTGACACTAAGTGAATATTAATTCATTTGTTGTATCTTCATCTACCTTGGAAATACAAATGGATATATAAAATTTACAATTTACAAGAGAAATATTTATAAATTGTATGGCATATAATAAAAAGATATTGAACTGTATATTATCATTTTTTATTGAAACTGTATATTTTCCTATTTTAGTTATTAAATGCAATGCAAATATTAGGAAAAATAATGACGTAAAAAATGCATTTTGAAATTATTTCAGGGTGTTTTTAATAAATTTTCACTGTAACAGATAGGGATGTGAGGATCTAGAATTTAGATATACTTTCTAACAAAATAACTTTCCATGACTAAAAGGCTATACGAATGCTCGTTCTTTTATTGACAATTTTATGTACATTTCTTAACATGTTATGGAGCATGCCCACTCAGATTGAGTTTACTCCAAAGTAGACGACATTTCATGCATGTACTTTCAATTTGAAATTATTTGCTTGCGCATATTAAGAAATACACAACACGGTACATCGTCAATATACAAGTGTAACAGTCAACGCAGAAACAGATCTTTTACCAGTCGAAATATGAGAAAAATACGATAGTGAGTAACGGTTAATATAAGCACTGAGTTCTCGAACTAGTACAGATAACTGTAATTCCACAATGATAACGACAAAAATGAATTTCATCGAGACACAAAATACTGAACCGGTTGTAGTACAAAGTATATTTAAGTTTATTTATTGCTCTCCGTGAAAGCTGTTTCCACATTGACCTGTTATTACGTTAAGTATTCAGCCGCAATAAACGTAGCGAACTGCTTTACACAACCTTTTAGGGAGTACTAGCTCATAAATTCACAGTATAAAATCCTTCGTTGAACAATTCTTACATGTTATTGAATATACTGTGTTATTGAGTATATGTATTATTGAGTTTACAAAGCCGACAAGCGACGGATAGCTTCGTAGAGATTTATAAACAAAAGTATTGAAATATGTTGTGTACAGGGATCGGGGAGAACGTTCCTCCTTAAAAGATCTGTGCGTGAGAATTTGCTGCCTGAATCACGTTAATATTTTACTATTAGTTACATAATAAAGGTAGCACTGATTTCGCTAAGAGATCGATCAAACTCTTCTTTGAGATAATGAAGACAATCTCAGCACCATTCATCCTACAAGGACAACTAATCTCGCTCGCAACGCGTGCAAGTATTTGACAAGAATTAAACCTTTGGTGCACGACGTGGTTCACGTGCATAATAAATAAGTTGCTGCATCATAATGATAGAATATCGGTAACTTTGCCTCGTCGTCCTTCCTCTGTAGAAATGAAAATGTCGTACAAACAACCAATTGAATAAAACATGGGATGACCAAAAAAATTTCATAATGGAAGGTTAAAGGAAAGAAGTTAAAAAATGGTAGATATTTACTTTGAAAAAGAGTCTAGTAGGAACGAATTGCGGGTGGGACCGTCGCACATTCATTTTTGTCTAGCGTGTTATCTATTACTGGCCTGTAATCGATCGTCACCTGAAGAGAATTTTCATTGATTAAAGCTTACATCGATATTATCAAACACTATAGATCATTACTACGTACACTTCCTGTTCTCAGATCAATCTTCGTTAGCGTGTGCTTCCGCCAATGTTGGTCCAGCGGTTTTGCTTTTTGGCTTTCTATCGGCTTGCTATAATCGTATTCGTCGATTCTATCTTTGAAATCTTCACGCGCATGCGCTCCACGACTTTCTTTTCTATTCTCGGCAGCCACTATCGTTTGCATTGCGTTCACCATTAGATTTTGCAGTTCGAGGGTTTCCACGAGGTCGGAATTCCAGATCATAGATTTGTCGGATACCTTAAGGTCATCCAACTTCTTGTAGAGACCAGACATTTTCTGACATCCTAGTAACAGTTTAAAATACATTGGAGCATTTCATAGCACCATTCTTTTATTATATCATTTTAAAACATATGTTATACCTTCTTGCAATGTTTCAGCCGTCCTAAATACAGCCGCATGGGTCTGCATAGTTTTCTGCATGCTTAATCTCAATTCTGCGGTGGAAATACTACCATTTGCGTTTCGGATTGCATCCAAATTGGCCACACTCTCCTCTCCGGCATTCTAAATGCACAGTTTGTATTATTTTCTATACTCCAACGTTTACGTTTCAGTATAATATAGTATAATAGTACTAACAGGTCTAAGTGGTCCAATAGCTTGCCCGGGCGTGTTCTCAGCTGCAATTGTCTTAGCGCAAGCACGGCCGAATACAACTAAATCCAGTAATGAATTAGCACCGAGTCGATTAGCACCGTGAACGGATGCGCAAGCGGACTCTCCGCAAGCGTACAGTCCACGCACAACTGCGTCTTCGTCATTCTTTCTTGTTAGAACTTGTCCCTTATAGTTTGTTGGTATCCCTCCTTCATGTTTTATTTAGATAAAATTCTTTTACCATTTCATTGAAAATTCTTCAACGATAGTTTCAAGATGAATTACTCACCCATGTTATAATGTACCGTAGGAATAACAGGGATGGGTTCTCTCGTTACGTCGACTCCTGCGAATATCATTGCCGTTTCCGAGATACCGGGTAATCTGGCTGCCAGTTGTTCAGGCGGTAAATGATGGAGTTGCAAGAAGATGTGATCTTTCTCTGGACCGACACCTCTGAACAATTATGAGACTAATAACTTAATTTCTTCAATAGTTTTGAGACACCTTGTATACACTGCGTCCATGACTTACCTGCCTTCCCGGATTTCAATAGTCATAGACCTAGATACTACATCCCTAGAGGCTAGATCTTTCGCGACTGGTGCATACCGTTCCATAAACCTTTCACCTGCACTATTTATGAGGTAGCCTCCCTCACCACGGCTACCTTCTGTAATGAGACATCCAGCGCCGTAGATTCCTAACATTAACATACTTTTAAATAAAGCACAGTAGTCTTTTTAAAATATCTTTTCTGCACATTTTTCTCGTACCAGTTGGATGAAACTGTACAAACTCTAAATCCTGGTTTGGCAAATTCGCTCTGGATACCATTGCGGTGCCATCTCCTGTACATGTGTGAGCAGATGTGCAGGAGAAATACGCACGTCCGTAGCCTCCGGTAGCTAATACTGTGTTCTTAGCATGGAAACGATGGAGAGTACCATCTTCCAAGCAAAGAGCAAGCACGCCTCTACATTCTCCATCCTCCATGAGCAAATCCAGAGCAAAATATTCGACAAAGTAATTGCAGTCGTAGCTTAATGATTGACCGTACAAGGTGTGGAGCAAAGAATGACCTGTCCTATCAGCTACACAACAACACCTGTGAGCTTGACCACCTTTTCCAAACTTTAGTGACTGACCACCGAAAGCACGTTGGTAAATTTTACCTGAAACAAAAAGTAATTATGAATTTAAAAGTGAGTTTAGTTTCCTGAGTGCAGTTCTAAAGCTTAACCATTTCTACATCATTACTGTTCATATGCATCAATGTTCAGACACCTAGCAACCAGAAAATGACTTGTTATTTTTAAATGTCAGTAAAAATTTGTAGTATCCTCTTTTGGTGCAGTGATAAATTCTTGCAGAAGAGCAAATAACATGCTGGAATATTGGTTTAAATATTAAAAAACCAGAAATCACATACTTTTCAATCATGGATGAAAACACGGAAACAAATCCGAATTATGAGGAACTTGAGAATATGCAAAATGAGGAATTTAGGAAAAATGATGGGTACAGAATACAATATTAGGAACAAATTCTATCGAAATTTTAAGCTTTAATAATCGATTAGAAAATATCTGGATTGTTAAAATAATTATCGTTCATAATATAACCATTAATAGCGTTGTTTGTACATTTCCAGAGCAAATATAAAGTCATACTCGAAATCACAACAAAATTTAAAAGCACGTTCGCATTCTCGGTCTCGATCACCGATCAACACTAAAAGTTCAAGAAGATGGGTGAGCTCGAATGCTTTTGTAAATTTTGTACAAGATTTCAGACAAGTAAGCATGTCGATCATAGATTTTTGTTTCCATAATAACAACAAGAATTGACACTTCCAGAATCATATTGGTATGAGAAGTACAAAACTATTTCAACTAGCCGGTGAAAAATGGAAACGAATGTTGCCTAATGAGAAGCAACCATACGTAGATGCGGCTAAAAACATTAAAAATCAAAAACAAGATCAACTGAAAAAGGAAAACGTAAATGTTGCTAATCCGACAAATATTGAACCAAAAAAGGATGAAAATACTAGACAGATAAAAAGCACAAAGAAGTCAAAAAATAACAAGGTTTGTTTGTCTCCAAACTGAAACGACCACAAGTTCCTTTCATTTGTAACCACTGGTAAACTATATAAAACTGTATCTAAATTTCAGGAGAAAAAGCAAAAGCAAAAAAAAAAGAATAAATATAATACAGAATCAGATACTGACTCCGCTGTTTCAGCTACATCGGCAACGTCATTCACAAGTGAAGATGTGTCGGATATGAGTTCATAAACAGACAACGAATGCTTATATCTGAATATTTCTATTTGTGATTAATTTATACTTTGGTAATACTTCTGTTCAATGGTACTTTATTACAGAAGTTGTGTTTCATTGCCTGTTATCAAATTTGTGTGCTCCAGAATATTCATGACAAAATTGAATGTATGTTAATGCATTTTAGAAGCCTAATAAAGACAAAATTGTATCCATCTTCTATACAAAGCACGCTATAGTAGCTACCATTTTATAACATTTACCATCAGTGGTTCGACTGAAGGGCATGCCACAGTTCTCCAATTCAATGACTGCCTTTGGCGCCTCACGAGTCATGTAATGAATGGCATCCTGATCACCAAGCCAGTCAGATCCTTTGACAGTATCATACATGTGCCACTGCCAGTTATCTTCTTCCATATTACCCAAAGCGGCATTGATACCACCTTGAGCAGCAACTGTGTGTGATCTTGTCGGAAACAATTTGGTAACGACAGCGGTTTTGAAACCCTCTGCAACCAAACCATAGGCAGCACGCAATCCTGCTCCACCAGCACCCACGACAACAGCATCGTAGGTATGGTCCACTAAGGGATATTGTTTGGAAACACCGTCAGATACTTTTGCTTTATTATCCGGTGTATAGTGGAATTTACGGTTTGTAAAAACTGGTAGGCCAAAATTATTCTGCAATAAAATTAATAGAATCAGAAAAAAACTTTCTAGAGAGGAAAAGTTCAGTAATCAATGATTTTTACACAATTTACTTCCTAGTTACATCGATGACATTATTTCAACATACGCTGGTACTTGTCAAATCAAAATTGTTATTTAATCTCAAATTTAAAATTATTCAACTCTTTAGAAATATTAAAGTGAGTTGATAAATGATATTTCAAAAATACTCCAAGAATTGATATAAAATATAAGAATTAAAGAACTCTGCATTTAATAACATCTAATAATATTGGGAGTAATTATGCATCAACAGTAAAAATATAATCAAATGCATTTTCATAGTATCTATATCATCTGGAGCACATGAATAACATATATAGTTGCTTGATTGCATTATTCATCTATTTATAAAACTTGAAGCAGGTTTAAGGACCAAGTTGAAAAAAGTTGCACGTCTCACTGATGATACAGACTGCATTGACAAATAATGTAGAAATGAACAATTACAACTTTCAACATTTCATAAGATTTTAATTTTGTCGTTTTAAATCAATACACACTGATTAACAAATATTCTCGTATAATTTTTAATGTTATCATGATATAGTTGTTAAAATTACAATGACGTTGTAAGCTTAATTACACATTATATAAACATGATTCAAACGTATTAATGACATTTAAAGCACAAGGGGTTGTTATTAACAATGAATACATATGGGCCCAGCGATGGCTGCAAACTGCAAAAAACGATAATCAAAAGAAAGGTTAATTCTGATTCAGAAGATATTATCGGAAATCGAAAAGGCAAACACGAAAAGACATTGAATTGAATTATTCGTCGAACGTCTTAACGAAACATATGAAAATTGATAACAAGTTGAAAAGTAGCTACTCACACACAGAAAATTAATGCAAAGTCTTCGCAATAGGAATATCACTTAACATATGTACATACATACAGTTCGCCATATGGAGATAAGAGGAAATGATACGTGAGGTTGACGAAACGCTGTTGCATTAACATATATATTTCATTTTTAATCTTCCATTTTTTATCATATACAATTTATTGTCAAGAAGAGAAATTAAATATAAACATTAAATACATTCTATACATAAATGTGTTTCGCAAGGTTGCGTCAAATATATAGCATAAATTAACGGTATCGCGGTTAACCGATTATTCAAAATACGCTTTCTATTTTCGTAATCGTTCTTGACAAAGATGGGCCGAAACTATCGGTAACGAAAACAAAATTTAAAACGGAACTACCAAACTAAATCGCATATATACTTTAAAGAGTGCAATTTCCCGCTAATGCTAGGCTTCCCGTGCCGGTGGCTCATCCGCAATTATAATTAATCTGTAGCGTAATGCCGTTGGACGGTTTCGGTGTATGTACTTATACCGTGTGCTTAGGCCTGATATCGAGTCGGTAGTAATGCAAACGATTGTTAGCGGGGATAAACCCGGCGGATATCGGCGAAATCAACGTTGTTGCATTCACGGTGTAAAAGTTTGATTGTGTGCAAAAGCCGGCTGCCATGCGGGGTAGCGCGTACAAAATGAGGGGAAGTGTAGAAACGTGAAAAAATTGATAAAAAGACTCGATGTCAGAATCGTCTGCTAAACGCTCCGGTAGCCTCCCCCAAGCGAAGCCAGACGATCGTGACCGTCGATTGCTGGGTAGGTACGGGTACTTTTATTTAATATTCTATTTCTGCGATATGCGGAATAAATCGAAAGTCACGAGGAGAAATTGTTCCGCCGAAATCGATGCGGGAAGTCCGAGGTCCTCTTCGGGTACATGTGTTTTGGCAAACTTACGTAATTGACTCGACGCCGAATATCGCACAGAGAAGGTGCATCGTCGTCGGAATAAAAATTATATAACTTAATGAAAAACATCTTACCAACGATGTCACACGAGTATTTCTCGCGAGCAAAGGCGACAGCTTCAGTAACCCGCTCATCTCTCCACAGCGTCACGTAACCAATACGGGTTTTGCGAATATTTTTTTTTTATTTTTTCTTTCGTTAATCTTTTCCGACAATTCGTGCACCACCTGGCCGAATGCGCGTTTCTACAGTGCCGTGCGCGACTAACCCCAATTTTTCGCAACTTCACTCGCGTACTTCTCGCACGGCGAGTGTGAAGCGTTCGAGTCGGTTGAGTACCGACTACTGGCGGAAGCTCCCAGACGAATAGCAGTGCTGCCAATCTCGACGCTGCTAGATAACCTCACCTATGAGGCGGCCGCTGGTTTTCGGTTTCATTTATATCCAGAATTGTTTCGTGCTCCTCGTTTCGCGAGTACGAGCACCGTTTGTGCCGGTGTTCTGCGGCCGAACACACGTCCTTTTACTTTCGGTGCATCGGAGTTCACGTGTCGCACCAGTATATAATTGCGGGCGGGAAAATTGAACGATACCGCGAAGGAAATAAATCTTCAAGGGGTTCTCATTTCTCTTTACTTGTCGAATGGGGTGCTAACGGTATCGCGAATTTCGTGGTGGTTCTATTGTACCAATTCTAAGAGGAAAAGTGACTTACACGTTCCGTATACCTTACATATTCGTGCCGATGCATTTTTATAGAGGTGGATGAAATTTTGGAGAAAAATTACTTGAAATAATCGTTGTTCTACAATTCAAATGCAATACAATTTTAGAACAATATAAAATATTTCAAATAAATATTTAAAATTAATACTTTATTTTTACGTATATTAATATTTTCAGGAATTATATTTAATTGTTACGAACAAGAGAAAAAATTAATTAAAATATATAAAATATTTCAAATAAAGTTCTCGCTATTTTCAGAATCGTGCAATATCGTAAAAAATTTCTCTAACAAATAAAATATTTTATTTTCAAAAGTGCACGTACGATTTCAAATAAAACAGAGTGTTTAGTATTTATTATTTGAAATATTTTACCCAACTCTGTTATTTGTTCTCGGTTGTGTGGCCGCGATATGGTTAAAACGCGTCGGGAGATGGTTACGGGACCAAAATATTTTCCTTTCAAGTTCAAATTTGATAGTTCGGTCATTCGAGATAGAGCAGTGATTCCGCTCGAGTCGGTTCTTGCGGGCGTGTAGATCGCTATAGGACAGAAACCTCTGGCAATAGAATTGCCTGCTTACGCTTTTCAACCATACAACGTTCCGCCAGTGCAAAAAACACCGGTGTTTTATGAGGCTGTTAGCACGCAGTTCGTAACGGTGATCGTGCTTAACTGAGCTTTATTCCCCACAACACGGGGAGAGAGCGGGAAAAGGAGAAATGAAACAGATTCGTCCAGTGTTTGCGGGATTGGCGGCACGACGCGTGTCGCGTTTACCTATTGGTTGATTCTCTGTAGGCTCGTCTCCCCTTTACATACATACAAGCAAGCCTCGCCGCGCGGAGGCCATATGGTGGGGAATCCAATAGCACGCTACTCTACCAGGTGCTACTTACACGACGGTGATGCGAGTATTGGTAGGCGTAGGAGTATTCCGCGAAAACAGGTTTACTCGCATCTACAGGGTGGCCCATAGAAATAAGGAAAATTACCGCTAGCCTCATTTGCAGAAATGTCTTTATATGGCCGTCATCGCGCAACATAAATAGATACTTCCCTTAACGGGTTACGTTCCCACCTATCGCCACGTGCTTTCAACCAGAAATAGATTTTTCCTTGATAAGAATTAATGATTTATTATTAAATTTGATCAGCTAAATTGTTGTCATTATAAATTCTTTATATAAACAAAATTACCACAGTCTTTATTTGTGAAAGAGGAACAATTAGACGATACGACATAAAACCATAAAAAATTTTTTAAATTTAGTTTAAATCGGAAAAATACTACCAACATCTGTTATTTGTTGTGAACGCAAATTTGCAGTTTAAATTGAAAAAATGTATTGCGGAAGTCCAGTAATCGTAAATATTGTTGCTATAAATTAATTATTATGTTGAAACAAACGCCAAGAAGTAACACGGAAGCTTACTAGTGAAATTGATAATAAATAGAGTATATTTAATATCATTTCTGGCGATTTAGAAATTTTTCTGAAACTTGGTTTACTAAGTTATTGTTTATCTCTGTTCTTATTCCAACCAGACACGAAAGGAACATGCAGTGTACGTTCCGCACACAGGCTGAGAAGTGACGTGAAAGTGAAGGGATCTCGTCTTTAACATTTTATAAAATAGATTCTGCCACTGGTTCTGATAAGAACTTGTTGGCTCGCTTTAAAATATCAGTTCAATTCGAGGCCATA
The DNA here is from genome assembly GCA_028454255.1 of Halictus ligatus. Classification (NCBI taxonomy): domain Eukaryota; kingdom Metazoa; phylum Arthropoda; class Insecta; order Hymenoptera; family Halictidae; genus Halictus; species Halictus ligatus. Next base: position 15,299,403 of record CM052139.1, on the reverse strand, counting down.
CTGAATATGCCTATACTCTATACGAATGTTAGCGGGCAAGGGCGCCCGTCAATGGCCGTGGGCACAGCTACGGGCAAAGCTACGGACACGTGACTTAGCGGAGTGGGGGTAGGCCGTAGACGGGCGTAGCTGGTCACGTAGCTGTGACAATGCATCTGACAAATACATGGTAACGTTGCCTGTAGGGGCGTGGCTTCGTGCCCGCCGATCTGATTGTGAGGCAAGAAAATCACTGTCCGCACGGGCAGACGCTGAACAGCTCTGTATTCTAACTCTTCTGTCCGTATCGCTTTGTTGTGCGCATATTTCAACTTAAATAACTGCAATTATGCATACCCTTGAATGACGACCGAATAATAGCCTTTTGTTAAAATTTGAAAGTTCAATTTTCCGTCTTAAAATAACACCTTCGCTATTTTAAATTAGCTTATAACTAGGCAGAAGATTCTATGCATTTATTGAAAAAAATGAGTAGGTTAATTTAAAACAGCAAAAACATTAGAACAATGTAAAAATACTGTTATATTATTTTCAATCTATTAAACATATTAAAAAAGGAAATAAATTTCTGTTTCGCTTCAATTTGTTGCAATTCAGGTAGAATATTTTTATTTTGCATAAAGATCCGCTTGTCTACTTATAACAATAGAACTATGAAATAGCGTTTAATGTTTGCATAAATGAAATTCTCGATGGCGTTGCTTTATAGAAAGACTTTCACTATAAGCAAGAAAATAAAACTTGTTTCGGTAAAATTATTTAATTTTTTTCATTAACTCGTTCTATTTGTGTGTTTCCTGCGAATACATATAATCCGCAGATCGTATACACAATTTAAACAGTTCTCCTGCGGTATTGCAGAATACGTTTATCAAAAGAGATCCCATTTTTATTTCACATTTATGCGAAAGTCTACAAGTACAGAATTCATTACACGAATATGGACTACAGGCGAATACTACATATAAAAATTTTTCCAGTAAAGGACAATCTGCGCGAGACTAAAGAAAAGAAATGGTCATTGGACGCACCAAGTATATGTTCCACATATGGTAAGTGGATATTTTGTCGCTGGAGCATGTAAATGCGGTGTCACACGGGTCCGCGTCTCCGGTGGGAATTAATTACCTACAGAAATATCGGCGCGGAAAACAAATACGCGGGGACACGGGGCAGAAATCTGGTTGCATTCGCAACGACGCGATAAAATGGCCACCCGCGGGTCTTGATTACGTTGACGAACTTTTTAATTGATAAGGACGGGATCGGTGCGTGGTTCGATATAGAGCTCGTATCAGTAAGCTCGAATCGATGGGGGGACGTGCTGCGCTTCCTTTTCGTCTAACGTTGAGTCGATGACAGGTCGATAAGAAATGCTGATCTGCAAAAGCACGTACAACTGACGTCTGTCGACCTTTTTGTTACGGATATCGCACACGTCCGGTAGGAAATATTATATCGCAACGCGTTCAACGGTGTGCACGATTTTTCTGTTGGCTGCGTTAACTCGACGATACGGTTGCCAACAAAATTGTAACTGTTTACATTGTAAACATTGTTTTTTCACAAATCAAGATACGGTTATAACCCACAATTTCAATAATTTTTTGGAATTTGTTTGATTAACACTAGAACTACTGAGATTCAAATTCTTTATTTTAATTAAGATTGTAAAAATGTGTCAGTGGACACTTACTGGATACATTTATTTGTTCGGACGAATTTTATAAAGAAAGACGTGCAGTGTCTTGAAAAACGTTGTCTTGTTGTTTTTAAAAGGTAATATTAACTATAATGATTACTCGATATACATATGTCCAAAATATGGGTCTAGCCGGGACATATATTGGATACGAGATACTATTCTTTGATCCACGCCGAACGTAGAAAAAGACAACGAAGCTCTAGAGGCCTCGGTCGCTTCGCGGCTCCTTACTGGGTATACTTCGCGGCAGTGGGGATAGTTCCGGGACTTTTATCTGTTAGGCTTTTGGGACATACATAGAGTAACCACTGTAGTTGCTTCTGGAGCTCAGTTGTTCCAGTGTTATAGGGAAGGATTCTTCAACCTTTCCATTCACAAGAATATTTAAAAGAAAATTGATTATTTTCGTTTAATTCATGAAAATTGGTGTGAAAGAATTGTTTGCTGGTTTGTTAGAGATTTTTACAAAATGATTCCGAAATAAATGGTTATGGAACACAAAGTTCTTGGTCTTTGTAGAGTCAATGATGCAATTCTACAAAAATTGCGTCTTTGGAATGTCTATGGGAAGAAATAGGGGACACTTAAATAAAAAAAAGTATTCATCCCACAAGAAAGTTGGGAGTAAACATCCTAGCAGGATTTGTAAGATGAAAACCTGAAACATGTTGATCTTAAAAAATGTAACAGCCAATATTAAGAGATAACAGTAATTTTGAGAGCACTCTACAGTTTTTACGTGTCTGCTGAACTCAATGGCGTTAAATTTTTTTCAATGATGCCATGTGATTTTTCAAATAATATTACTTAAAGAAATCACACGGTCTCGTTCGAACTATTTAATGTTACTTCTATTTTGCTATTGCTAAACTACATTTACGAAATGTTTATTATTGTCTCATGTTGCTTATTTTCTATAGAAAAGTTTTTGTTAACACGAGCTATGGTACTCGTATCTTTTCATGTCTTTTCCTCGAGGAAAGTAAGATTAGCACGGCTATATACATGTAATTGTTGAATCAACGATAAAAGAACTGATAACTCACTGCTCCATCTTCACGAGCCCACGTAACCGTATGCTTTCGCCAGTGTTCAGAATATGGACGTTTCTTTTGGTCTTCGATCGGTTTCGAGTAGTCGTACTCATCGACTCTTGCCTGAAAACAATCAACAATTCATCTCCTTAAGGCTTCCGTCATTTAATTTAGAAGGAATAAATATCATCTCTTATATTACGTAAATACCTTGAAGTCATCCCGGGCATGCGATCCCCTGGATTCTTTTCTGTTCTCCGCCCCGAAAATAATATGCATGCAAACCAGCATCAGGTTTTGTAATTCCAGTGCTTCTACGAGCTCTGTGTTCCAAATTAACGATTGGTCCTGAACCTAAAACCATTTCGTAAGTACCTTTAGACGTAACCGACGTATTAACCGACTACAGTAGAAAAACGACCACAAAGACGTTACGTAAAACTTCGAATATTGTAATTTTGAAGAACGAAAACAAAAATCAAACATCTGAGATAAAGTCTTAAAAATTAATTACGAATAGACTGTAGACACTTATGAAAAATAAACATTTGTCGTTTCGATTGTAAGAAACGACAATTAAATAAAAATATATTTCTTCTTTAAACGATTCTAATAAATTGTAAATAATATAATAATGTTTTATCTATTGATCTTTGTCATGAACGCATAAAATCTATTTATTTATCCAGATCTACTAATCACGCAGTATTAATGACTAAGACTTAGAATGCTAAATTGTTGTAAAAATTGCTGATACTTACAACTATTCGATCACATTTATAAAAATCTATCAATATTTGATTGTTCCAGAGGCAGACGTTATCTATGTCTCGACCGTGTTGATAAGACAACCAAAACAACAAACGTTACATAAGGATGACTGTAGGAGTCGTAACGATCCGTGACGCAAGCTTACGTAAATGGAAAAATATCGCTCAATTCACCTACACATATATCAGGCAGATCGCAGGAGTATAACCGCGTCATCTCACGGCATCCTCGTTGCAATACGTCGCAAGTGCGGAACACCGAGCAATATCGTTGCATAGTCCCTTGCATCTCCTCGCGCAGCTCCGCAACAGGAACGCAACCTTTCGCGAAGCGGGTCGCGTCGAAACGGCAGACAGATTGTTCGCTAACTGCCTGCTCGCAAATACGTTGCAAACTAAGAAAAAGCTTCTAAAGCATATTGCCCGAATGTATTTTGTTCTTGAAAGAAGCTAGAGAAGTTGGAAAAGCTATAGAAGCTAGAGCGGATAGAGAAACTAGCGAAACTACCGAAGCTATGGAAACCAGATCAGATAGGGAAGCTAGAATGGCTATGGAAGTTGGAGCAGCCAGAATAACTAGAGCAACCAGAACAGCTAGAGCAGATAGTAAAACTAGAATGCCTATGGAAGCTACTAAAAGTTACTATGGAAGCAGCTAAAGCAGATAAAGAAGCTAGAAAAGCTAGAATGGCTATGGAAGCTAGAGTAGACAGAGTAGCTAGAGCAGATAAAATGGCTATAGAAGCTATAGCAGCTAAAGCAGATAAGGAAACTAGAAAAGCTAGAATGGCTGTAGCAGCTAGAGCAGATAGGGAAGCTAGAAAAGCTATTGAAGCTGAGGCAAATAGAGCAGGCAGGGAAGCTAGAGCAGCTATAGAAGCTAGAGCGGATAGGGTAGCTAGAAAGGCTACGGAAGCTGCAATAAATAGAGCAAAAAGAGAAGCTAGAGAAGCTAGAATGGCTATGGAAAATAAGCTAGGAAATGCGGGAAAGATTCTAGTATAAAAGTTTGCATCAAGCTAGACAATGCGAATAAATTCATACGTCAGACAAGTACTCGTCACGTTCACTAAGAAGCTAGTGAAGCTAATGCGGGAGAAACTATCAGAGGAGGTCATCGAGTTAGTCAACGAGGAAAATTCATACGGCGGACAAGTCTTCGTGACGTTCACCAGGTCTCGTTATACAATCGATCTGGTCGGCGATTGCCTTGCCGAAGACGACTATCTCTAGAAGACTGTTGGCGCCGAGTCGATTGGCGCCGTGGACAGATGCGCACGCTGTTTCACCGGCAGCCCAGAGTCCTTCGATCACCTTATCCTCCTCCTTCTCTCGCGTCAGAACCTTGCAAGAGCAGTAGAAATTGCCAGTCGGTGATTCATGCACGTCGTTACTCATACCCCGCTCGAGTAAACCAGATCGGGTTGTCTTGCATCTCACCTGTGCTTTCCAATTTGTCGGTACACCGCCCATGTTGTAGTGCATTGTCGGTATCACAGGAATCGGCTCTTTTGTAATGTCCACGCCGGCGAACACATATGACAAGTGCGAAATGCCTGGTAGCTTCGTGCGGATCGTTTCCACAGGTAGATGGTGCAGCTGCAAGAAGACGTGGTCCTTTTTGGGACCGACGCCCCTAAATTGAAGCAATTGGATGATCAGAATGAGATATTAGGATTCGATGCTCCTCCGATCCTCTTTAACATGTTCCCGTCGGGATGTACCACCGGTGGTACATGTAAGATGGTCCCATCGGGCGGTGTGTATTATCAGTGGTACAAATGAAGCATTAACATTTATATGTTTTTCTTTGTTAAAGAAAAAAGGAAATTTTTTCCTAAGTTTGTAAATGGACTGAATCACAAATTTCCGCCCCACGGCGAGAAACACAAATTGCAGCGTCAGAAATAAACACTTAAACCTACCGTGTTATATACAGTACAGTTTATTAAATAAAAAAATTAACCGAAATACCTCTCATCCATGAGCCCGTTCGCTTCTCGTACTAGTTCATTAATTATATTATTTTTCATGAACATTTTACCAATGTGTTCGTGACACTTTTCTGATTCGAATGATACAAACAAACACTGTTCGGATCATCTTTACCAATTTATACGATAAATCGTATCCTACATAAGACACGTGAATGCAAATCAAGACACACGAGATGCGTGTACAGATAATAAAGAATTCAGATGTCGTTCGTCCGGATAATCGAGGTTCCACTAAATCTCGAATTAAAGAAGAAAATATGCTCCGAATTGGTTCATGTTTGGTCTCATTTTAATCAGAGAAATGTCACGAATATGATGAACGTTTCATACAGAAATAATAAAGAAATGAGGAGTGGAGATAAATTCTTCGCATATACAGTGTTTACACGATAATTATACAAAACACGGGTCTAGTCAGGGGCTTATATCGGTCAGAAGATACTATTCTTTGATCCACGCTGTCCGAAAGGACAGCGAAGCTCTAGTGTCCTTGGTTCATGGCCCTCACGGGGTATACTCCGTGGCAGTCGGGATAGTTCTGGGACTTTTATCGGCTAGGCATTTGGGACACATATAGAGTAAACACTGTATCGTGCACATCTTTCTCGTAGACATCGAGACGTTACTGCAAACAGCTGCATAACTTTTTCCATCTCTTTTGCAAAGTACTATCGAACATTTTTAAATAATTTGTTTATATACGTCACCTGCCCTCGAATATTTCCAACGTTATGGCTCTCGAAACAACGTCACGGGACGCGAGATCCTTCGCATTGGGCGCGTATCGTTCCATGAAGAATTCTCCTTCGGAATTCATTAGTCTTCCGCCTTCTCCTCTGCTGCCTTCCGTTATCAGAATGCCGCTGCCATATATGCCTACCGGAAAATATGACTGGCAATGATAGGAGCAGAATTTATACGGGAAATACTGTTTCTTTTAGGTTGGCATAGAATATACCGGTCGGATGGAATTGAAGAAATTCCATATCTTGAAGAGGCAATCCCGCTCTCGAGGCCATCGCCATTCCGTCGCCGGTGCAAGCATGAGCCGCGGTACAAGATAAATAACATCTTCCTGCTCCTCCAGTTGCTAACACCTGGAGCAAAGCGGCAACTCGTGTAAATTGGTATTCTGCCTGTATTCTCCTCATTATATTGTGGTCGGCTATTATACTGTAGACGGCTCGCGCGTTCAACCGTTTTTCGACGATCCGATGAGGTTTGTTTCTCAGTTAGCGCAAGCACGATGTACTTGAGATTAATGGGAGAGTATTACGACAGAATGATGAAAACAAACCTTTGAATAAGTCGATGAGAACGATTATTCATACGTGATCGAAAGATATGGTTCGGTATACGTTCTCTATTATTGGCTGCGATTTGTTTATAGCAACGGTTGAGAATAATTTTGGTATTGTAAAAATATAAAATAACATCGAAAAGTGTCACGTGAAATGAACAAATGTTTTATGAATACATATTGGTTGTGATATTTTATGAATATAATATTGGCTGTCGCGAAAACCGAACAAATATTTATTTGAATATATGTATATTGGCTGTGTGCAATGACTTCGTGTCATTTTTAATTTATTAAAACCATTGATGAAATTAATAAATATTTTTCTATCACAAAATTCTACATTCTCATAAATTGATAATTGTTCCATACTTATAACACACTAAAGTATTGAAAAATATATAAAGTGCAAGGTTTAATACAACCTAATGTGACCTCGTGTCACAAAAAAATCATCGATTAAAGAAATAAAACGTCCTCCATTTAAAAATTCTATTTCTTAAATATTCATTTTCTAAATTTTGAATTCACATAAACTTCTATAGTCTAGTGATAACAATGGAAGCCGGACAAGCATTTAACTGGCAAGGAACAATGCAGATCATGACCGGTGTTTTCACGATTGCATCAACATTACCTTTGATATTTATGTCTGAATTTAAATTGTAGCCATGAACAGTGTTTTTTCCAACAGGTCAAACAAGGAATCGCAAATAGGGTTGATAAAATGGATTACCGTATGATGAGCCCTAAAACGATGCAAGAGGCCGGTCTCTAGTTCCCATGCCAAAACGCCCTTGCAGCATTGGCCGTGCATAAGAAGATCAAGGGCAAAGTATTCGACGAAATAATGCACTTCATAGCGGAGGGATTGTCCGTATAATGTGTGCAATATTGAGTGACCGGTTCTATCTGCAACGGCACATGTCCTCATTGCCTGGCCGCCTTTTCCGAACTTCAACGACTGACCACCGAATGGTCGCTGATAGATCGTTCCATCTTCTTTGCGAGTGAACGGGCAGCCTGGATATCCGAAAAGTTCCAACAACAGAGCTTGAATTACACTGTCCAACAAAATCAAACTTTTTTCGAGTTTTGCAATACCTGTTGGGTGATTCTTATACACTTTGTCATCCTAAAACCGAATCTGAAAGTAGAATTGCTCCATCACGCAACGTTTTCG